>JAQGBY010005617.1:0-14391 GCA_034698785.1 Mycogona germanica | reverse complement strand
GAAGGTGTCGGCCGGAATCGAAACCGCGATCACGGGCTAAGAGGCGAACGCGCTACCTCTCTGCCACTCGACACCCAAAGATCTGTCCTTGTGTCACAGTCCTTGTGATTTGGCAATTTAAAATTTAATTTTAGGCGTTTCAGGTCAGGTCCGATAAGTTCAGGTGTAACACTGACTATTTTTGTTTAGAAGAGCACTAAGCTAGTGCCGGCTGGTCTAACGATTAGCGCCACCTGCCTTCGGATCCCAGGGATACTTCTTTGGTTCGAGCCCGTCAAAAGCAGGGATCGTCCGTTTGACTCATTCGGATGGATGTTGCGGTGGGGCCGGAAATGCTGGTAGACCCCAGCCAAAAATGTCGGCCCCAGTGCGGAAATGAATTTGATGTGGGCTCGCGTCTCAGGAGGGGATATTTGCTCCCACCCTTTAGCTCTCTCGCCCTGCAAATTTCAAGGCTGTAATTCGGCGTCTGGCTCCGTGCCAGCCGTACACATCGAATTGGACGTTGCCTCGCTTAAAGAGCATCCCCCAGTTCGTGGGTGGTTTTCCGGCGATTGACGCACAAGCGGAAGCATAGGTTGGTTTCACACCAAAAAAAATATCCCCACATAAGATACAGTCACTTAACCCATTTTCGATTCTGTGCGCAGTCAAGTGTCGCTCATAATTCGAGCTCACTTTCGTATCCTCGGTGGCCGAGAACCTGTCCATGACTGACCGGATGGCGGGGGAACCATACACCGGAAGACCATATGCTTGTCACACCTCGCTTACCACCCCACAGCTGCACTATACAGTTTATACCGCACAATTATTTTTTCTTACCTGTACAACTGGTTCAGAGGTGTCGAGAAGAAGTTGATTCAGAAGATGTTTAATCAACAGTGAACCTCCTTAACAAGCATTTTTCACAACTGGTTCAATTTTCAAATACAAATTAAAATGCGTTATACAAGCAGTTCTCAAGATGCGTCCACCTGAAATAAAAATTTGCCGATTTGGTAATTCAACTAAATTTGGGATAGGTCCCGTTTCGTTTTGAATGAAATCGTATGATATACGACAAGAGTGAGTACAGTAGTTCTCGCCACAAGTACATGTACAGAGTAAATGTAAACATTCTGAATTTCTATTCGTGTTTTATTTTGAGAAACTGCTCTCTACAAGAGTTCCCGTTCAGAAAAAGCTTGGATTGAAGTTAAAATATTGGAAATACAGTATACTGTTTTTTAAAATTAATTGTAAATTATTTTTCTATTTGTCAACAATGTTAGACGGAGTAACAAGTTCCGAAATTTCAAAAAACGCTGAAAGTAAAACATGTTACACTCTTGAACTTAATAATAGAAGGGAACTCTTATATTCTTCTTAATGGGTCCAGTGTAGTCGGGGGCGTTAATTCCTTTTGGTACGCGCCCGTTTCACTCAAAGTCGAAAAGTTTGACACAACAAAGTGCGTCGGGGAACAGTTGTTCGCGATTCCGTTGTAGCACTGAAATAGTAATGGGCTGGGCGAATGCGTCGTCCCCTTTGTAATAGAATAAATGATCATGAGATCTCTGGAAAGAGGGAATTTGTAGTCCATGGAGACACAAAGTCGTTGGCGCACCTCGAGCAGGGGAAATCCACCAACGCTGAAACTTAGTGTTTTTTTTTTGCCTCTTTCCAACTGGACTGATTCGGATTTAAACTCGATTACGAACTGATGGATCAACACACTCATTCTCCCGTACATACACACACACGTGTTTCTCGAGATTAGATTCCGTCGCCATTTCCAGGTGATTGCTAATTCACAAGCCGAAAGTGGTTGTAAGTTTGAAGGATAAGTAGGATTAGTACCGTGAAGTACGGTTTGAGGCGATTTCAGATTCCGTATCCCCGCCACCTTCGGGTGAAAATAATTATACAAATATTGATCAGCTCAAATTTCAGGTTTCTGATATTCGGTTTGAATTGATCTTTAGGTTTGAATCTCGGCTTGGTTGGCAATCGGTTTAAAAAGTAATTTAACTATCACAAGTATCACTAGTGGTGCGCCCATTGGTGGTGCGGAAATTTAACTCTTCATTGGGCGGAAGATACTGAAAACATTGCATATAAAATTCAGAATATATTTCCCAACTTTTTCTTCCCAGAACTTAGTTTTTTTTAAAAAATCGCCTAATATTTCTGTGGATTTCGCTTCTGTCGCAGATTATTGCTTACTGTTCTTACAATTACAAATTTTACCCGCAAGCAGTCCCAAAAGAGAGGCCTATGGCGGGGGTCGAAAGACCAGTTGGGGACAGAAATTGATTTATTTTAAAAGGCTCTGGATTTGAGGCTCTCTCAGGCCATTCCACTGTCTACACACTAGGGAAATATGAGTTAAAATATGACGCAGATGTACATTGAAGTCGTTCACCATTCTAGTGTGGCCCCTTCTATTTCTATTAGGAGCTGGGCACATAATTTCTCCGATATCAACATTACAATCCCCCTTCAGAATTCTGACCAGCAATCGTAAACTGATCTCCCTCCTACGATCTTCCAGTGTCTCCCAACCCAGTTTTGACAGCATGTCTTGTGACACTGTGTCAGTTCTTCCAAAACTACAGCTAACAAATCTCGCAGCTCTTCGTTGAACCATTTCAATTTACCCTACAAGCCCCACCTGGTGAGGATCCCAAATGGAACTGAAGTATTCAAGCAACGGTCTGACCAAGGAAAAGTAGATCTGTTCACCTATACTGTTGCTTAATTGTAGGTTGTCTCTTTTTCTATGTATTTTTTTAGTATGCCACTGCCTGTCGAAATGGCGGCCAGAAGTTCACCGTGAAGGCGGAAGACCTGGTAGTGGGCGACATTGTGGAAGTAAAATTTGGTGACCGGGTGCCGGCCGACATCCGGGTCCTGCAGGCGCACGGCTTCAAGGTGGACAACTCGTCGCTGACCGGCGAGTCGGAACCCCAGTCGCGAACACCCGAGAGCACACACGAGAATCCGTTAGAAACTAAAAATTTGGCCTTCTTCTCGACCAATGCCGTGGAAGGTGAGCAACATTCTCCATTTCCCATTTCTAGTGGATTATATGTCAGAAATTGGGTGTCTAGGAAATTTAATCAGCTTTGAAGATTGTCAATGTTTTACAATTTTTCCTGGAAGAAGTTTTAAAAAAAATATTTTTTAACCAAATAAAATATACATCAGTTAAACATTTAAATATCGGTGTATACGTTTAACGAGTCAGTGTTGCTATTTGAAAAGTTGGTGTTGAAATTGACATTTTATATTTTAGGTGCCTATTATTTTCTGGGCTACTATGATTCCGTAATACTTGATTTTCGTATCGAACGTACAGAGAAGTACCAAATTCAAATACATATTTCTAGGCATTTCGAGGTCGAAACAATATCTAAATTGAGATTACTAGATAGATGCATTTCAAATTTCGTCACTGACATTTCTCAAACTTAATTTTAAAATGATTTAAATTTTATTTCATAGTTTTCTGTTTTAAAACGTCATCGTGGCTGTAACTATTTTACAATTTTGTGATCTCTGCTAATTAAACACTCATAAAGTCAAATTTGAAGAGAGAAAAAAATATATGTCCTACTTTTTTGCAGTGTTTTTGTTAGACTAGTTGATATTTCAAGAGTTGTCTCGCATTTCCAAGTGACCATAGTTAGCCGATCCCTTATTGATTGACTATTTTATTAATTATTACAACTTTGAACGCAGCGTAGGAGTGACTCCTCCGATCTTTCTGAACTGCTTGACTTTTCCTAGAGTGTGTGTAACGTAACAGGCTGGGTGCCGCCAGTAAGTAAAGAACTCCATCCAGTCTTAGGAACATAAAAAAAAAGTATGATCACGAACTGTAGGTTGCAGTGAATAAAAACTGCATGTGGCATGGTAGCGTATGTCGTCGTTAGGGATTGTATGCCCACGACCCCAAAAATAGAGATTTCGAAGTGCTTCCGAGTGTTGTGGGTGCGGTTGAGAAGAAATACAGAACCGACCGCCCTCTATCTCGAACGCCTTCAAGATTTCTTATTTTGAAGAGGAGGAAAAAAACACATGCCTCCATTGACGACATTGCACTGTAAACGTAGTTGAGGTCTTGCGGCAGTTGACAATTAGCGTAGAAGTAGTGGTATGCTGTGTGACACAGTAGAATTGGAAATAAAATGAAACATGTGCCGGGTCAAAAATAATTTAATTGGCTTTAAAATTTGGTTTTGTATAAGGAATAGATTATAGATACAGGGTTGATGAATCAAAAAAGGTATTGTATAATGACATATCGAATTGCTCTCTGTATGACTAATCAATAAATTTAATTTACATTATCACCAATGACATGACACACAGCAAATGCTCGATCGATTTTAATTAAATGTATCCATTTAAATCTAATAAATTGATCGAACCGATTTGTGTCTGATCAGCTATTTTAATTGGCTGCTTGAAACTATCTGGTGGTGAGACGGTCTCGGGGTTTTCCTTTATTCGATCCCGAGGCGATTCTAAATAGTTTTTCGAGCACCGTGTAGGAGTTACAGAATGCCATGTCTTCTCTAGTGTTCTTCATTCCAATTAATATCATATATAGAAGAAAAAATGACTCCCGATTCAATTAGCCACAGCTCAATTGGCGTTAATATTTAAAAGTTAAGTCTGGTTGGTGGTAGCTCAAATAGATGGAGGATTCTGGCTCGAGCTCGCTTTAACGACACAATTTGAATTTGTATATTTTGTCTGCGCTCCATGCACCGTGAATTATGGCCCTCTGCCCCTATCTCATTTCCATGCAATAATAACTGAAAATGTGAATTTTTAAGATAACTATATCGTTTTATTAAATAACAATATTCAAAATTTGCATATTCGCCCACAACAAATTATTTATTGCACCAACAAAGTAATTCCTGGACCCAATTATTCTTGACACAGTCATGCTGCACCCAATGCGCTCTAAAATTATAAAATCCATATATTTTCTTCAAATTCAACGCTGTCAATAATTCCTTAAGGTCACCAAACCTTATTTCACCAACTATTTGTGTTATCGCATAATTGGTGGGTCAGAGCCGCCCCACTTCACGGTTGTCATGAAAGAGGCTGTGCTGCAACAGTTCACCCGAAATCTAGTTTCTTGCTTGCAACGTGCATCATAATTTCACATTCATGTAGAAACGCACCGTAGGGAGGCAACACTGCACACAAAAACTGCCTTCTGTGCTTTTGATCTCTGCCAAATGTGAAAAGTATTGATAAAAAGCTACCGTGGAATTTTTAGAAAAATCACTATTTCAATCATAAATATTGGCTGTTCCATCTAATTGTCAAAAATTAATGTTTTACCGCTTTTTAAATATTTTTAAATGTTATTTTATTAACCGCTGTATTGTTTATCTCCGCAAACATATTTGTGTGAGATAAGCTGTTTATTCGTTTAAAACTCTTTTCTAATATTCGCATGGCCAGAAAATTCTTATAAAAAAATGTAATATGAGAGCTGACAACCACTGATCCTCTTTAAAGAATGTTTTTTATATGTTGTGCATCTGACTCTTTAATTACTTTTGGTGGCTAGTTGAACAGTCGTCGAACTGATAAAAATGTTTGTACGACCTGGAGAAAAAAAATATAAATTTCATGATGGGCAGAGAGAGGCACGTCTTCGCGTTGCTACAACGACTTCCAATCGGTTGAACTGCATTGAAGTGTTATTTACCCTTTTCTTCTTCTCCGTCTTGTGTGCAGGCACTGCTCGCGGTATCGTCATCCAGACCGGCGACCGCACCGTGATGGGCCGCATCGCCAATCTGACGTCCGGTATCGACACCGGTGAGACTCCCATCGCCAAAGAAATAGCTCACTTCATCCACCTCATCACCGGGGTGGCCGTCTTTCTCGGAGTCTCCTTCTTCGTGCTGGCCTTCATTCTCGGCTACCACTGGCTGGACGCTGTCATCTTCCTCATCGGTATCATCGTGGCCAACGTGCCCGAAGGTCTGCTCGCCACCGTCACGGTACGTTCCCCGCTCACCTGACCATGACGTCACGATGAGACTAGCAACTCTGATCGACGCCGAGCATCTATACCCGTTATGCTGGTGGTCATCGCATTTGCGCAGTGTTCATAAAACTGTTTTGGTTCTCGTATTTCTGTAATCTCAGGTGTGCCTGACGCTGACCGCCAAGAGGATGGCCGCTAAGAATTGCCTTGTCAAGCATTTGGAGGCTGTAGAGACACTGGGCTCGACATCGACCATCTGCTCTGATAAGACTGGCACGCTCACCCAGAACCGAATGACTGTCTCTCACATCTGGTTCGACAACCAGATCATTGAGGTGGACACCACGGAGAATCAGTCCGGTAGGATATTTGGCTGCACCTCTAAAAACGAAAGATACATTCTGCTGGTCAAATTATGTATGGTTTCAATTTAGCGCATGCTTTCTTGGCATGATACTTTTTTTGCTAACTGTTATTTTTATATTTTTGTCTAGGTGCTCAGTACGATAAGACTTCGCCCAGCTTCCAGGCGTTGGCCAGGATTGCGGCTCTCTGCAACCGTGCTGAGTTCAAGGGAGGCCAAGATGCTAGCGTCCCCATCATGAAGAGGTGAAGTGTTTTGATTAATTTGGGGCGAAGAAAAGCGAAAAATTACGTTATTGCCGAAAAATTTGAATAAAGTATTTGTTAAAGATAGGTTGTTAACAATTAATGTGCAACTTTAGTTTGAAATTCCTATTTTTTATTAAAGCACTTAGTGAATGTTTTTTATTTTTTTATTTATTTTTTGCTCTGGGTTTTTGTTTTGTTATTCTGTTTCCAGACGTCCTAACTAAATCCCTCATTAATTCTGTGTATAATTGTAAAATAAAAATGTTAAGTCACGATTTTATTGGATTAATGATTTTTAATCTGAACATTCTTAATATTTTGCCCCATCAGGGAGACCAATGGTGACGCCTCGGAGTCTGCGCTGCTCAAGTGCATTGAGGTGGCCGTTGGCAACGTGCTGACTATGCGCGGCAAGAACAAGAAAGTGTGTGAGATCCCGTTCAACTCCACCAACAAGTACCAGGTGTCCATCCACGAGACTGAGGACATGAATGAGCAAGGCTACCTGATGGTGATGAAGGGTGCGCCCGAGCGAATCCTCGACCTGTGCACCACCATCCTGCTGCAGGGCAAGGAGCTGCCACTGGACGAAGAACTCAAGGACGCCTTCAACAACGCCTACCTGGAACTTGGCGGCCTAGGCGAGCGTGTGCTAGGCTTCTGTGACATGCGACTGCCCATCGAGAAGTTCCCGCGAGGCTACCCTTTCGACGCGGACGAACCCAACTACCCGCTGGCTGATCTGCGCTTCGTCGGTCTCATGTCTATGATTGATCCGCCGCGAGCCGCTGTGCCAGATGCTGTGGCCAAGTGCCGAAGTGCTGGCATCAAGGTATGTTGTGTACCTGGCGCGCTGTCTCTTTTCAAGAAAGTCCACCTTTTGTCAAAGCCCTGCCACTAAAAATTCGTTCATGTTGTGTTTCACACAGGTTATCATGGTTACCGGAGATCACCCAATCACTGCCAAGGCTATTGCCAGATCTGTGGGTATCATTTCTGAGGGTAACGAGACTGTTGAAGACATTGCCAATCGGCTCAATATTCCAGTGGAACAGGTTGACCCCAGGTACTTAACAGTGGCGTAATTTGCGTCGTGGCTGATTGTGTGTGTGTGGGTTGGCTGAATTAAGGTTTACATGTTTTGCGATTATGGGATTTTGTAATATTTGAATTTTGTAATGCTTGGTTAGTGTCCAATCATGCTCGCAAAAAAATAAAAATATTACCTATTTAGTTTCATTTCTCAGTATTTCTTAGTATAAGCACGAAGAGTGCCTTAGTCGGGTTGAATGTTTTGCGGTTGTTTGGATTCAAACCGACGCTTGAGTCTTAACTAGCCAAGGCCTAGAATATTCTCTAGGCTCTTGGATCAACACTCTTTATATGGAAATTTCGCTTATGTCTATTTTCTTATGCGCTCGATTTTAAATGTCTCTTGTTCATTCGCAGGGACGCCAAGGCTGCCGTCGTCCACGGACAAGACCTGCGCGACTATTCCCCCGAGGAGTTGGATGACCTACTACGTCATCACACGGAGATCGTGTTCGCGCGTACCTCGCCTCAGCAGAAGCTCATCATTGTGGAGGGTTGCCAGCGACAGGGAGCCATTGTGGCTGTGACAGGAGACGGTGTCAACGATTCTCCCGCTCTCAAGAAGGCCGACATTGGTATGATTCGCTTGTTAGAAGTCGAACTATTCTCAAGAAAATTAATCGATGCAGTCGATATTTCCAAACATCAATTATTGCCGTCCAGCCCAGTCGGTATTGCGACTGACTTACATATTTTTCAAAATGGAAAATTGAAAACCGACCATAAAAATAAATCTGGCTGCAGCATTGACCACATGTTCCCCCACCACTGACTGATTCACAGGTGTCGCCATGGGTATTGCCGGAAGTGATGTCAGTAAGCAAGCCGCCGACATGATCTTGTTGGACGACAATTTTGCGTCCATTGTCACTGGAGTGGAAGAAGGTACGTTATCGTTGTCATGCGTGCATTTGTGATGAGTCGGAGGAATCTGTTAAATGATCTGTCGCCAAAAAAGATATTCAATAAATTGACTAAATTCAGTTCCTGGAATCAACAGTGGTCGATGGGCTACTAATCAACCGCGGCTGATCTGCTGAAGGTCCGTCGGCCGTCTGTAGCAGGTGTCCCTTGCGCCAAATTGACAGATTGACTTCTATAGTTGCCCTTTTGAACAATTAAAAAAAAATTTAAATAAAGGAGTTGAATAGTCGCAATTAATCTGGAATTTATTTTAATTCATTTGTTTTTTGTTTCGCGCAGGACGTCTCATTTTCGACAACTTGAAGAAGTCCATCGCCTACACTTTGACCAGTAACATTCCAGAAATTAGCCCGTTTCTGTTGTTCATTGTGGCCGATATTCCGCTGCCGCTCGGCACAGTCACCATCCTGTGTATCGATCTGGGTACCGACATGGTAAGAAGTCAAACATGAACATGACACGTTTTGTTTGTAATTCGAAAATATTGTACGCTGTTGTATTAATCGCTTTTGATGGTTCCGTGCCAGGTTCCCGCCATTTCGTTAGCCTACGAGAAGGCCGAGACCGACATCATGAAGCGTCGTCCCCGTGACCCCTTCCGTGACAAGCTCGTTAACGATCGTCTCATCAGTATCGCCTACGGACAGATCGGCATGATGCAGGCCAGCGCTGGATTCTTTACCTACTTCGTGATCATGGCGGAGAACGGCTTCCTTCCCAGGCACCTGTTTGGTATTCGCAAGAACTGGGATTCGCGCGCCGTCAATGATTTGGAAGACTCGTACGGACAGGAATGGGTTAGTTCATCTAGACATTTAAAAAAAAAGAAAAATGCTATAAAAATATTTACATTTTTTTTTGTATTTTTTGATAGCCTCGAATTTCGAGCAATTTTATTTTGGAATTCGGAACGTTGATGAACGTTTCCAATTGTAACCGATTTTGGCTGGTTTACGATTGCGCGAATTCTTATAAAGAAAATTGAAATATTTGTTAAGGCCGATCTTTTTACAAACCACAATTTTTATAATTGTTAATAAGATGTATGGGGAAAATTGCTTGGACTGCAATTAAAAATCGGCAACAAGATCGTCAATAAACCTAAGTTTACGACAGATCTTCACGATCATGATACCGATTTATTGACGATCTTATTATTCCTTATTACATCTTATTATTCCTTATATCGGTATCATTATCTACTATTTTTTAATTATAATTGTTGGTTGTTTAAAAGTCGGTTATTCCATTTATCTAACATTGTGTTGCCTCTTCTTTTCAGACCTACGAGAAGCGAAAGATCCTTGAGTACACCTGCCACACCTCTTTCTTCATCGCCATTGTCGTGGTGCAGTGGGCCGATCTGATCATCTGTAAGACTCGACGTCTGTCATTGCTTCACCAGGGCATGATGTAAGTGAACACATTTTGGAGTTTTGGTTTAACTGAACGGATGTCATTACAAAACATTCATAAGATATATCACGTAAATATCAAAAAGAAAATTGAATTAACGTTCCTTATTGTCCCGTCAACCGTGGCTGATGGAGTGAGTGGGTCAGCTGTTGACTTGAGCGGCTGATTCAATATTTGCGCTTCTGTCGGTAGCACATTAATAATCGGACAGTCGGGAAATTAAAAAAGATTTGCTTTGTTTGAATGATTAGGAATTCAATTTCGCTGTGGTTATTAACGAAATTACTCGCCCACTGTGGTTCTTTTACGAGTAAGTTTGATTGACTATCCCTCTGGAATTGTCGACCATTTTGAAAATGTTTACGGTTTTTTTTCCGACAGGAATCACGTCCTGAATTTCGGTCTGCTCTTCGAGACCGTGTTAGCTGCCGTCTTGAGTTACACGCCCGGTATGGACAAAGGTCTTAGGATGTACCCTCTTAAGTAAGTGTGAATCTAAATTTGTCCAGTCGCATTCTCTAGCTCGCAAAACCCCAGCGCAGTGACTGAAAAATTTGGCCTTGCCCATGTTCCGTTCCATTGCTGTCGCTTGACCATGTTTATCTTCAATGCTCGGGCTATTAATTAATGTTTCTATTTATTTTACTTGTCCACCCCGAATCAAGGATCAACTGGTGGGTTCCGGCTATGCCTTTCAGCGTGTTGATCTTCATCTACGACGAGATTCGTCGTTTCATTATACGTCGTAACCCCGGTGGCTGGGTGGAGCAAGAGACCTACTACTAATTTTTGTTCAGTTTTTGTTTCGGTTGTTGTTTTCCGCCGGTCCCCATTTTGGTCCCACCACTATTCCTAATCCCCACCCTCCCCCCAGACACCAGGTTCTGCCGCGCCATTCGAAAATTTTTTTCGAACGAGATTTTTTCCTTCCTCTATACTATAGACATTTTGGCAGAGCATACGATTCAGAATCGAACTTACTGCTAGACTTCGTGTTTATACATAGATGGGAAAATTGGTGTAGCACTCTATAAGAAACAACAAAACTATTCTTGTCTCTCAAATTTACATTCTCGCGAATAAAAATTTACTTATCCATCATGATCGGCTGACTATAGACGCCAGCTACGATTTACCACAACCACCACCCCCATTACTCCCCCACTCTACCGTCTCCACCCTCACACCAAATACCATTTTTTTTTCACTAAAGACAAAAGATTTACTCTCGATGCAAGTACATATAAAAAAAAGTATTATAGCGCCGATTGGTAGTTTTTTTTTTAATGTGTTTATGAAATGGACGAAGCAATGATAAATTAAAAATTTTCTTTAGAATAAAGTAATACATTTTTGCAGTGGTAATAATAATTATGGCTCTGACTGGGATGTTGGAATCTGTGAGTCCTCCTTCAGAAAGAGCCATTTTGTTTTTTGCGGATAATTATATATATAAATAGATGATTTTTTGCAGGTAACGTTTTTGCGTTTGTACAGTGGCGTTATGTCGACAGAATTTTTCTTTCCCGTATAGTAATAAAATTTGTAAACGCTCGCATCGAATTTTTCGCTCCTGAATCTCGACAACACTACGGGCGAGAGAGAGACCACATTAGAATGACAAGTTTTCCTCCCCCATTCCACCATATTTTTCCCCCCTCTCATCCCACCTCGCCAATCTAAATAATAAGCCTATACACACTTATCTGGGGGGGGGAGAAAAACGTTCTCAAATAATTACACCTTTTTAATATTGGCAATATTGCTCAGTGGCCATCGATTGATCAGGGTTTCTGCCAGTCGCTAGGTTTTCAAGAAAAATAAAACAAATTAAGAATCTTTTAAATCTTTACCAATTTTATATTTTTGAACTAAATAGTTATTTATAGAATAGTTTATATTATGGGAGCTTCGTTTATTTGTCGTTAGTTTTATGTCATTATTTTTTTCTTCGAAACAGAAATCTTCCTTCCTTCATTTTGTGTGTCCTCACTTTTCAGGCCTCCTTTTTCAAAAACGTATCTAGAACGATCATGCAATTTTCTTTCGAGAGGCAGCTACTAGGACGCACTTTTTTTTAGAGTCGCTCTAATAGTAGGCAGAATTTGCTAATTCCCGCGTGTGGTTTGCGCGTCAATCTTGTTAATGTTTAACAATTGCCCTCCACCACCACCAACACCACCACCACCACCACCACTACTACTAGGCGGCGGCGCAACTGCCATTCTGCACTGCTTCTATATATAAATATGTATGGACGTGGGCGGACGCAGAACTGTTCCATCTGCAGGTAATCACTCGCACCTGGGTCGGGGTCTTCCGTCAACCTGTGTCGTAGAGATTGTGGCGCTGGTCCGGCCGCCGGCCATCCGTGGATGATGACCTGGCCGCTGTAGTTTCCGGCAGTGGAGAAATCCCTAGGGCAAAAAGTGACGCCAGAACAGAGAAAGTGAGACTTTATTGCGGCCGGGAGCGTTTTGCGGTCCTCCGCCCATGTCATTTGGCGCGTTTCACTGTTCTACACTTTAAAAAAAAAAGACACAAACACACGAAGACACTCCACACACACATACATACAACACACGTACACACACATGCATTATATATTCATCCTTCGCGAGATCACTGCCATGGTCGCGTTATTTTTCTGGCTTAGAGTTTAACCCGGGTAGCACAATACTTTATCTCAGACAGAAAATTACCTGTACATTATATTATCAGAGTAAAAAAAACGTTGTAGGTTTTTTTGACAAAAAAAAAACAAGTTATATTATTATTATATATTGACACCTGTGTGTATGCGTGGTATCAGTTACGGACTATTCCTGCCCAAATATATATTGCTAAAGGTAGTGGAAATAAAGAGCAGAGTTGGTAGACTGGGAAAGTGAACGATAGAGAGACCGAGAAAAGAACTTTGTCAAACTTATTTGATTTTCTATGAACTCTTTATAGTATTTTTTTAAAAGTAGAAGTTGTGCTTTTTTTATTCTTTATTAGGCGTCTTCCCATATCAAGAAATTATGCTTTACTTCTATCTTTTTTTTAGCCTGGTAACGACAAAAAACATCATGTCAGGTTATATATTATAATAAATTAGATTCATTATATCACCAATTTCAATTGTGCAATAAATTACTTGGGTTTATTTGAAAATGGCGTGAGTGTGCATTACTTCCGTGTTTTGGGTGTTTCTCTAATGCGGTGATTTTGAGTCTGGTGATGCTGATCTTCAGATTCCGACAAGCCTTTAAAATGTCAAGAGTTGTTCAAAACTGCATTTCAAAATAACATTTTAAAGATAAACCAAATCAAACCAACTCTTTACAATGACAAAAAATATCTGGAAATACAATAAATGCTTAAACTGAAAAATAATTTAAGACGTTAAGTTCTTAAGAAATTCATTCATTAGTTCAATTTCTCTGCAAATTCTCGTATGGTGTCACATAATTGCAAAAAAATTGTTTTCTGCGGTACATAGTTAGTTTTTAAGGTGCTGCCTGTAATCTACTATAGTATAGTTAACGATATCATATATTTGTCACGTTCGACAAAGCGCAGTTCAAACGAGCGCGCCAATAGCAGGTGACACCTCAAACGTCGATCTTCTCGAGAACGGCTGGCGGCAAATATGAATCTGGAATCAGTCGTCATTTCATGGCTGATGCGGCCCTTTGATAGTTGGCTTTGCCTAACGTTTGGGTGTGTTGCAGCAAATACCGAGACGGGGCAGCATGGAAATGGCGTAAGGCCGAGAAAATAAAGATCAGGGTGGCATTAATATGTGTGGCAGAGAAGCGCGCAACACGGGGCAGCAAACCCCAAACGTTACAATACTATCAGTTTTGATAAATAGTAAGTCGATAGTATCGCCCACCCCCTACTATCGCCCCACCCGTCTTATTTATTTTTGTGTTTGGAGTGTGTTCAGTGTAAGTGGCTATTTTTAATGATTATTTATGAATTTTAATATTATGTTGTATTCCGAAGTCGTTTCTGTTTCGCCTAATAAGTTTCGCAGATAAACGTGTGACCAGTGAGTCACGCCAGTTTAATTTGTGGTTAGGCCTAAACTGGTCCTACAAATGCGTTCATCCATTGGACGGTTGAACACGTGGGTCGGACGACCGTCATTGCAATATTCTTGACGTTTTCCAGGTGGTTTATAAAAACGACGCCACAATGTCGGGAGGCCTCGACGTTTTAGCTCTGAAGGAGGACGATGTGACCAAATTTTTGGCCTGTTCCACCCATCTGTCACTCAGTTTTTACAGCCCCCTCCTCTTGCCCCCTGCCCCACTTTCCCTCCCGCACTGACTCGCTCATGCCAGATA
>JAQGBY010005616.1:0-14392 GCA_034698785.1 Mycogona germanica | reverse complement strand
CAGTTTCATCGGACTGGGAGGCCCCGTCGACTCCCATTAAAGTACACTCTAATAAATTGGACGAATGGGAATGCCGAATTGCAAAAAAAAGAGAAGAGCGGTGGATCGTCAAACTGCGCACTAAGAAAGCAGGTTGACTGAACCAGGCGCAGAGTACAATATTAATGCTATCTGATATCAAAATGTATATTGGTTACGTATTGGTGTTTTCAATTTCGACATTTTAGCGCTAGTCACTTATCTTTTTCAGTAGGTCAAAATACTCGTACATTTAATAACACCTGTAGCACAGAGTTATCGGAACTAGATCAACGATGGTTATTGGCTCATGTAACCTGAAATTTTAATACTGGCTAAGGCGAACTAAAATTTATAGACGATAATGTGGAAGTTTGGGAAGCTTGATTGCGAAAAGCATAGTTGATGCAAAATGCACAGTGCGGAACATATATAAATTGTTTAATGGTAAGGTAACTTAAAACGAAATTCTAAAAAGAATAAGTACAACAGAGATGAACAACAGAGATGATAATCAAAGGATTTGCAACCGAGTGAAACGCATGGTACCACATACACGTTCGTGCTGTAATTTTTTTGGCAAATATGTCTGTATAGTTTTGCAATAGATGGGATCTTACTGCGTTTGGGAATTCGAGCAAACAGCCATCCCGCCATCTCTATTTCATCTCCATTAAATTATTCATCGAATCCGGTCGTTCGTTTTTGGTCTTACCTGCGGTGCAGAGTCGCGGGTCCTCGTCATATCCGTCGGGGCAGTCGGCAGCGCCATCGCACAGATACTGGATCGAAATACAGATGTCGCTGTCGCCCGGGCATCGGAACGGTTCGTACGGCTGGCATCGGGATTCCGCCGCCTCCTCTGCAAAAACGAAAAAGATAAGACATTAAGGGGTTGACCTGACAGATTGGTACATGTTTTAAGCAACTAATCGAACGCTTGATCCCATTAAAGATACCTATTATGATATCTATAATATTAAAACAAAACGGAAATTTAAAAAAATAGAATTCAATGATACTGAACTAGCACGCATCATTTCTAGCAGCTGCCCCTAGATTTAGGACACGCTATTTTGAATTGAAACCACACGAGCACCGGCGCAATGCGGCGAAGAGCTCAGTCAGGGATTTTTTTTTTAAATCAGCGGGCGAATTTTTTCTCGGCCTGCTTAACCTTGATCAACACCATTTCACAAAAATATTCAATGTCTAGAATGTACTCGGATCAAACAAATTTCTATAATTTAAAGATGCCGCTTCATCGGTCGATTTATTTGCTACGTTTTCAGTTTTCCGCGCCATCTCCTGGAGCAAAGAGACGCGGGAGTCTGACAAGAGCGTCCGTGTAATGGATGCTGGAGCCATAAAGGGTTAAATAAAAAATAGGATTGTCGTGAAAATTGCATGACATGTCCCATCTAGGACAAGTTAATCAAAATTTAAAGTGCATGACGTCAGAATTTTCGTTGGCCCAGCAGCGGTAACAAGAACAAATCGGATTTCGTTTAAAAAGACAAAGATATATAGGAACAGAATACAATCCGACGAGATAAAAGCAATGTGGGGGTTCACTACTTTTAACCATTACGATAAAGTCGCCCTAGGAATCTGAAATGTCTTTTTTTTAAGAAGGCAGCATGCACTAGCACCAAATTTTAGCAGCCATTACTCAGTATATCATATCTCGGATTACGCGTCGTTCTCAACTAATTGCTCGTCCCCTCCATGAATATTATTACTACACCAGTTTTGAAACTGGATTTTTGCTAATTAATTCGTTAGCAGTTTCACAGACGCCCGCAGCCAAGTTAGGTGTCGGCATTGAAGTTAATAAGGTGTGTATAACGCCTTCTGGTTTGTTAATTTTTCACCCCCCCCCCTCCTCTACTAACGTAATAATTACGAACATAAACTTTCTAACGGTTCATCTTGTCTCTTCTGCCACATTTACAAAGGCGCATAATTTATGCCAGCTCCGCATTCGCTTGCATGAGCAGAAACCAATTAAAACCAAACTGCGCAAACCAGTTTCGTCGGAATGAATCATTCCCTTACTGTACATAAATTGAGTTGTCTCATATAATAAAGCGCAAAACCAAGTCATTATAAACCAAAAATTTGGCTAAAATGTTATAACCGTATAGTATATGTCGTCCTTTGGGGGTTGGTTTGCCTGACGCTCTCTCTCACACATTAAAATCATACGACACCACGAAATGTCCGATGAAATTCTGACGTAATAAAAGATTTGAGAGGGAATTCGCCATTTCGTTTTAATGAATCTTCTACTGTCAATAAATTGAAATGTCTCATTAATGATGCAATTAAAAAACGTCTAAAAAATATTTAATACGGACAAAATAATGTTGCGTCCTTCGCTCTGAATTTTTTCTGAGGACAACGAAACTTCTGCTTCCAGTTGGAATTCGCTATTTTGCTTATTTCACGTCATTGGATCACGCTTATGGTGTTTCGTAATTGTGTAATTGTGCAGCGTCTCATGCACACATCCACTAATTTTATGTCAGGGTGTCGGCAAAGCACAGTAGCGTGATCGTAGCAACAAGTACATGACAGACGAGTTCCTGTATTGTTATGCTCGTCTCATTATCACCGGAGAACATCGCCAATCTCTTGACGCGTTCTCGCTCTTTCCCTTTTGTTGACGCCGGTGACACCGATGTGGCGCAAACACCATATCAACTTCAATCCAGCCCCCATTTTTCCTTTGGCGCCTCATTAATTACGGTGTCAACGTGTGCATATAATATATCAAGCATAAATATAGCGCCTCCATCATTTTCTATAGCGCAAACCCTACGTGTATGCATATACAGTGCATATACATAAAGCGCCGTCATTACAGCGTCCGTCAGCCTTATGCAAATTCGTGTCATTTCATTTTTCGCCCAAATGGATACCATTTTCCGCACTCTGCTCTCTCTCGCTCGTTTATGGCACTAGTTGCGGTGTTGTCAATTTGAAACGGTTCCTACTACAGTGGTCCACATACTATGGTTTTGTAATTTTGCTGCGTCATCTCGATTCCCATATTTATATTTCAGCCATAGCGGAATTAAATGAATGACGCGTGTCTCAAAAGTCAGTGAATAAGTTCTAAGTGCAATACCAAAACTTCTGTTTCATCTTAATTGATAAATTTATCCCCCAAGAATGATCTTTAATTTTAACCTCCTTTTTTAATAAGCTTATCTGATCATATGAGTTTCATTCTTTCATAGGAGAAGGAAATCACCAAAAACGAATTTCCCCTTCTTATTAAGCAATTTAACAACTCAGTCCTACAGGCAGTGCCGTCAAACCATTATTTGTTCTCCACTGTTAACTCATTAATAGGACACTAGCGTATTCCATTCACACCAGATACCAACTGCCCACAGCGATTCATATACATGAGATCTTCCGTGCTATTAAAAACGCCACCAGCGCTACTAACGGCAAAATGTTGCAGGAACTTAATTTTGCATACCCAACCATGTATAGACATTGGACACGTTTAATCAATAAGTGGACTAGTGCTCCGGTTTCTCAATACTCTGACCGACAACTGAACGCGCCCACATATACCGAATCGGACTGTCCGTTGACCTCTTGCTGGCGATACAACCGTTAGAAATTCATGGGGTCGTAGTTCATTATTCGTTTATTAAACCCACGCTTCTCAGAATTTAACGAACGAGTCGTTTATTTATGAATGGCTAACACAAATTCAATCTCGTCTCCTATCGTCACTGCTTCGTACATGTAATTTCGGGTTTTATTTATTGTCGTAGACCGCACTAAACGCTCTCGGAAAAATGCCCCCTTTCAGACTATTGCATGTCCCGCCTCTCGAACATGGAAATGGTGACGCCAGAGGACGTGGTACTACACAAATAGCCAAACATCGATCGGTCTCGAGTTCTCGGCAATCAACAACTGCGTCAGTGTTTTCCTCCCTCTCCCCCTATCTAGAAAATATCGTGTCGTGCATATTTTAATTTTTTATGGCGCCCCACAGGCTCATACGTCATGCAGATATATAGTCGATGAGCTTTCTTGATAGTCCAGACCGCAGCTAAAAAGGTCAGTTGAACACCACACTTTTCATGTAGTTTCATTCTAGGACAGCTGTTTATCTGGTAATTACATCTGGTAGCCGATGATTTCTAAATAAATGAGATTTTTATTTTTGAAATTAGTATTCGACGTAGCTTAAAACACCAATTTATTCGTGACCACAACCTTGTTGTATCAAGCCGATATGAATTCTGTGAAATACTCAGTATTTACATTTTACCACCATCTGATTATTCTACATTAAATAATCAGAGTAAATTTTAACTTTGGTCAGTTGTACCCCTGTTTGTGAATAAAATCGTTCGACCATCTCTAGAGACACGACATATTTTCGTTAAATAAGTAACCATTATAGTTATGAATCTAGTGACCTAAAACAGGCAAAATGTAAGCTCGTATAAAGTGGACGGTATTTGCCTTCTAACGATTCGATTCTTTGACACACCTTCTTGTTTATCTTTTCCAGAACGCGGCGTTCGAGTAATTAAATTGGGTCCCAGCACCAAGAACCGGGATCTGAGAAAGAGAAAGCTGCCATTGATGGAGCAGCAGCACCATCCTGGCGGGTCGGCAATACATGTCATGCCTAACTAAGATGAAGCTAAGAAGAATTCTAAGCTACGCCTCACGGGACAGCGCCTCGCAGAATTTAGTCAGAGCAACCTTTGATTGAGTTGCGGAATCTTAAAGTGAAGATTCCCTGTCCCTGTTCCCTTTTCCATCAACCTTCAAAAGAAGGAATCAAAATTTCGAAGCACAATTTTCTCGATTACTCGTACTATGAAATAATCCGGTTGGTCTCACAACCCATGAAATTATTTTAATTATGACCCATATTTGTTAATAAACATTCAACAAAAACAATATTTTCATTCGATTGAACCTGTATTCTTATATTTTGTATGGAATGTTGTAATATTGAGTTTTAGGTGGGTAAGTTATATTTTTATTAACCAAGTGTTATTGCGCACTTTATTTTCCTACTAAAATTCGTGGTCTTCGTCCTGGACAGCTGTTAGTGTCCACTTTTAGCCCGACCCTCGTTAACGTCATATACAGTCTGTAATATCGCCCGGTTCGGATGATTTAAGAGTAATTGGAACTGAGTGCGGCGGCGGACGGCGTCTTGGGAATAAATGTCAATATTTCACATGCGTGCCGTTTATAATTCGATTGACGGGCTCTGACCTTTATGCGAACCATTGATACTGGCAACAACTGCGCATAATGTAGGCACCGTCACGCACGTTAGCCAATAATTCAACCACTCCTAGGCAGCAAAGGCAACCACCGACGCGCCATTTCGATAATCCCTGTAGCTCATAGTAGTATAGCCCATTTTTGAATTCTGCCCCTAATAGGTGGCAATCACTGCGATTGCTCATCGGTCAAAAGTGGATTAATTGGGATTTTACAAACTGTAACCGGCAGCCTGCAAAATTTCAGTTGCGACGGTGTTAGTACACATGTACGTGTTCAATTCATAGCATGGAATCTGCGCATACATATATCATTTCTCGGTATTTCTTCTTTTGCGATCAGACGCTGTTGAAAAAGAGATTGCGTACCAGACTGACGTATTCTAAACCTATTTATATTGCTGACACCGTACCGCTACCACTACGTATCTAGCCAGCGCTAAAATCTAAGAGCCGAAGCTGTGGCACCTGCAATTTTGTTGCAATCGTATACATATTTATATAAAAGAAAATTCGACTGAGGTCTCCCTGTACATTGGTGGTACTTCGGTTATAAATAATTTGCTTTGCTATGCTTTGCATCTTTGCATCATTTTCTGCATTTGTAAGCCCGGATGACGATTCCAGAGCCACAGCATACGTACTTCAGAACTACTGTACATCGAAAAGTAGTGTGGTGCAAGGCGTTAAGTTTCGATACCGTATATTCTCCTAAGACCCGAGTCCATGCTTAAGATTTGAACGAGCTGTGATCAATAATTTCGAAATGTTCAGCATGATCATGGCACTAATGATTTTAACTGTGTTGGAGAAGTTATCTCAGGAGGATAGATAGAGACATGTATTTCCTCGAAGCGCGAAATACTCTCGATAATCTTAGTTTCCCTCCAATCGAAAACACAATCTTCGCCAATATATTGATTGATCGAACGTCGTCTTCTTGTACAAGCGCCACATTTCATCTCAGCCAAGGCGCATTCGTCGCATCGTTTACAGTGTACACATACCGTTCAGTATATACACACCATCTTTAATCTATCAGCCAACCTCTTTCGCATCTGCTATCTTGGAGAGTCCCTTTGGGACGGAACTGCAAATGAAAGCTGAGCGGGCAAAAGAGGAACGATCAAGCTGTGACCAATTCTAGTTTCCCCGGTCGACCAACCTACTCCAATCGACTTTGCTCGACACTCAGCAAAGATACATCAAGGGCTCAAAAACAGAAAAGCAGAAATACATTAGAAACAAAATTATAAAAAAAAATTAAAAAGTGTTTAAGCCTTGAGATCTGAATGGGAAGACAATTGGAATTGCAAATTTTATGACGATATTTCGCTTTCAAATTTATCGCTAACCGTTTACGGTTTCGTTAAGTTTACGGTTAGGTACGGATTGGTCTCTGATCTCAGGTGCATTCCATCACCGATCCACCGGCTTTCGCCTCATCTCCGTGATCGAAAAATATCCGAAGTTGGTTTAGCAGCGGAATTCGTTTCGGAAAATGTCGGAGAGTTAATGCTGCTGAAGGAGGGGGGGATGGGAAAAGGAGGGGGTAAAGTTTGATGGTGGAGCAGCAGAGTCGGTGTAGATGCGGCAGGCGTGAATCGCAACACTGGCGTCTAAGGAGACTCATTAAAAACGGAAAAAGAGATTGGGACCCCCCTCCAGCATCCCGCATTTCTTTTGTTGTTGCCGTGTCGCGTCGCGGTTTTATTCGCTCGTAAAAATACGAATCAGAAACCGCGGACCGGCCGCGCCACCTCGCGGGCTCACAACGATTGCGATGTCAGCGAGAGGCGTCGCCGCGAAAATGGCGCTCTCTCCGCATATTTGCGGTTGACCACTTTCGGGTTACTTTCGTGGTGCTGCTGAATAAAATATGGTGGTCAGCAAATTCAATTCGAAGAAAAGGAGAGTTGGCGCCATTCATATGGCCAGGCATATAATTGTCGTCGCTCTTACTTTGTCGCTTCTTAAAAATGGTCTGCAAACATAACCAGAATTTTTTCCTTTCATCTTGAAATGATGCTTGCGTTAAATTAAAATCGAATCGAAAAATCATCTCAAGTTGCGACTGAATATTCACGCTAATAATAAAGGGAATTTTCTTTAAATATTTATCCTTTATCAAGCCTTTTCGGTTGGATGCTGACACAATTTGTCTGCTTTTTGCGCATCGAGTGCGCAGGAAGAGTGTATTATACTCGCAAGTTTACACGGTACTTTTTCTCCAACTCTTTCTCTCTCTCGCCCGAGCTTAACAAGATAGATTTTCCCTAATCATAGTACGAAATAAAATGTTAATGAAAGGCTGGAACGAATTCATAAAAGGGGTTAGTTGCAATTGCCTTTTAATTTGGGTTCTTGTGGCTCGGTTCCCCGGAGCCCAAGCAGTTCATAATATATGACCGTAGCGCGGCGCCGCGATCGCTACTGCGCCCAATATAGGAGTGGATAACCTTTCCTGAGCGAGCAACGCATGGTCTTGTAGGGGTTCAGTCGTCGACTTTCGGGGGAATTGGGCACATTGGCCCGACAAGAGCGAGCAGAGAATCCATTCAGAAAAATAATTGAGACACAGCGCACACAAAGTACAAGTGCTCACTACACCTCATAATCTTAAAAATAGTTTCAATCATTACAGACTAAAATTGTCTCCACATTTTTTTCAATGCCTTTTGTTCTGCAACGGTTTGTTAAGAACGTCTTTAAGTGTCAACCTTGTTGGTCAAATCCAATATGGCTCCATCATACATACACTGAATCGCCTCTGAACGTAACCATGGTTTTTGGCTGGTGGCTGATGGTTGCTGTGGAGGGCCGTTGGTTTCGAGAAATTGGGAGTTCAATCGAGGGTTGTGGCTCGAATTCCCACTCTTCTATCCTTCCCAGGCGGGCACTAAAAGCAGGATTAAGTTACCCCGATGAAACTGTTTAAGAGCCCGGCGGATATACAGCGCCACTCGCGCGCCTCGCGCCAACATCGACCATCTTTCTCGCTAAACAATCAACTGGTGAGTCGTAAAAAAATCCGTTGGGGGTGTATCCGGGCTCTACCAAAACCCAGCCGTCTCCATAACCCGCAAATCCACCACCCCCAGAAATAAACTACGCCCTGGGCAACGAATTAATCCGCCAATCTAACCCAAACAAGATTAAAAATGGAATACTATCAAAAAGCTTTTAATTTTGCTACTTGAACATTTTGCAACATGTAAAATGATCATGCCGTAATTTCAAAATTGACAACGTTTTCCTGGCGATTTGCTTTTTGGGTAAAAATGTAGCTTCGACGACGATTAAACTTTTCTAATGCACTGCAACTGCTTCCTACTGAAGATTAAATATTTTCTCACAAGACCTCGCACGCTAAAGTAAAGACCAAAAAGTAAATTCGTTATCCGAACACAAGCCACTTCCATTTTTGATTGCAGAGTAGATAAAAGTTTAAGTTGGGTATTCTGAATCCCGAATCTAAGTGATAACGTCAACACACGAATGAGATTTCTTGGAGTTCACTCCCTGGGCTACCGACCCTGTGCCAAGACGATGCCACCCTTAGCTGTGACCGCCAGCTTAACCGCACTGCATCACATCAGAACAGAGCCCTTCAAAATTGAATCTCGCGAATATGGTTGAGGGAACAGAAAAGAGTCACGTACAGCTAAACAATGACGGAGTGTGTGTGTGGGGGGGGTCCAACATTCACAAAACATTTTAATTGCCCCCACAGCTCGGGCTCAGCCAGCTACTAAATTCCTCGCAGTTTATGAGTTTCGCGTACAGTATATATCAACGAGAGTGTGTTAAGAGATTCATAGGGTGGCTGACTTTATATGGGAAGACTAGGAGGACGTCTTCATATATACTGCATATTGCCATACTGTGTTCTCTCCTGAGACCGGATTAACGACACATTTCATAGTTATAGGAAAAATATTTTAGCTAGTGTCAAAAGCGATAAAAAAGTGTAAACGCGATAATACTCAAACCGAACTAAAAGAATTCAAAAAAGAAATGTTAAAAAAAGAGAAGTTCCTTAGATATTTAGTAGAATTGGGTTTAATGTCCCAGCGACAAAACAACGAAGGATTTTTGGGTGCGTTTAAATTTTAATTACGGCGATAAAGGCCTCCCTTATGAAGCACGTCATTTTACAGTAAAATAAATTATATTTTGTTTGAAAAAGATTCAAAACAATTTCCATAAAAAATCCTTCTACCCCAGACCCCAATCACGGACTAATGAGGACTCGGATGACGTTGCTTCCGGAAATCTAACGAAAAGCTAATACTTGTTTACTATTTAATTTTTCGCCTTCAAATCTTAGAACGATTGAACGGAACGATTGAGCTTTTCATTCTGCTCTAATAATATAGATAATCACATGGTCTCATGAAGAAAATCCCAATTCTCGCTAAAGTGCATTAAAGACAGCGAGAAAGGGATAAGCCTCACTCAAAAAATAAGTCTGGTTTCTTTAATATAGATTTTGGAGAAGTCGAGAATGAATTATCTCTTTTATGTGTGGAAGTGGGCTGTGCGTGTGCGTCACAAAAGCCAATAATTCTCGTATCTGAGATACTTTCGGGAACTCAAATGTCATCAATTGCGTGACACCCAATCTTTTAAAAACAAGTCGACATCGAAAACCAAAAAAACAACTAATTTCTGCCGTATAGTCAACAGTTGAAAAGTTGGATCACGACAGGTTTAATGAACAATCCCGTTAAGAAAACGGCGCGTTTGTGTCTTCAATGTTTTCTCCGCGTCACAATGGCCTGTTTTGGACATGCGGATGACCGATATGAGGAATTCAACTGTATATACACGCAGGGAAACGTTAATAGATCGTAGAAAAGCGACCAATATTAGGTTCTTGGCTCGTATTCTGAAGGGAGATTGTACTCAGTAATGTTAACACTGGGGAAATTGGGAGCTTCGCTTCTATTAGGGGAAGGAGAATGGGACATACTAAAATGGTTAAGGAAATATGTTGTCGATTCGACCCATATTTAAACTACTTTTTTCAAAGAGTTTGCCAACAGTGGAATAATCTTACAGAGTCTCAGATCCAGAGTCTGTTAAAGTAGAGTACCAAAACCTGTTCCAACTAATCCTTCGACCTCCGCCGTAGGACGTCCCATCGGGGTTACTTGCGGGTACATATTGTAATTGTAATTGAAACGTATTCTTGGGGATTGTATTTGCGTCGACGTGGCAGGGACCAGGCTCAAAACAGTTCACCGACTTCGCTTCCGCCAGATTAAATCGGAACTCCTTCTAACTGTTTTTGGCCGGCTTCCAAGACGTTCGCCCCTATTCTTTACGTGTGCCACGTAATGCTTTTGTGGTCATAATATCTAGGTCGTTACCATCTATAGCCAGACAGTAATCGGATGAATGCGGGTCACGTGACCGGTCCGAAGGGCCGCAGACCGCAGCCGGCCTCTTCCGGTAACGAACTGCCACCGGGCCGGCCTCCTTAAGTCACGAGATTCCGCCTGGGTTCGTGACAAAGTGGATCGCGTATTTACCTGATAAGACGAATTGAATAGGCGAATAACTGAAGAAACGAATGAGAAGAATTGAAATTTAGTGCCATAGTCACATGAGGGCGCACATCAATTATGTTTGGTGGCAATTTGTAATCTCCTTCTCTTACTGTTCTACCTGGTCATTTGCTAATTAAAAAATAATGAATAAACGAAGAATTGTTCTTTTCACCTAAGAGTTCAGATGTGAATAAATAAATAGATAGAATAATATAATATAATATTGATATAATACTCTGTATAATGGATAGTAGGTACTTTTTGTATCAAATGAATGATTTTTAAGGTTAACGCAGAAGACATTTATGTGTGCCAATAAATAGTTCGCGATTTTTTCTAGATAATAATGACAACAGAATAAGCAAAGGTAACATGATGTGCAGCAGGCAATCTTCTGTTATATCAACAAAGAATATTATATTCATGTATACTCAAACATTTCATAGGGATCGAAATTCGATTCGTTGAACGATCTCTCTAAACAAGTACATAGCATTCAAAGACTCAGATTTCACACTGGGGAGGGGGACAATATTTCAATAATAAATTTGGTTATCAGAAATAATAATTACGTGTGATCGTCCTCAGAATCAGTATCAACAACTAATATTGATTTGCTTGCTAATCTCAAATTTAGTGTAAATGAAACGCATTGCATTTCTGCAGTTTCACTTTTATCGGCAAACGCCAAGCCGTCCGTCAATTTTAAATTAAAACAATACATGTAAATTATAATTAGACCTATGTGCTCCATCTCTCTCTCTCCTTCGAGGTGAACCATTTTCTGAATTATTTATTTATTTATATATGTTTAGATAAAAGCTTGTTTCGACTTGGGGTCCCAGAAGGATGAACACGCTTGTTTGTACAATCGACGTTCACAATATCTTTCCAATATCTACAGAGTGTGTATGTACATGAAAATATTGTACATGGAACATTTTATTTGCAGATTCAACCATCAGTGTTTGCATTTCTTTTCTTCAACTCAACAATTCCCAACTGGAGAGATACACAGTGTGTATTACATGTATACGCACGTATGTACTTGTCGGCAGCAATGGCTGAGCAACAGCTAGCTTATCAAGATCTCTGTAACCGAAACAGCAGCAACTAAAGCAGAAACATTCCAATCTTGTGGAATGGAATTTTATGTGTCATTACGGCGTTTCCTTCGAGCATGAGAAATCGCCATTAACAGACTCCATCCCAACGGGGGTAACGCTTGCTGCCCTCGAAGAGGAACAGTGTACATGAACATGCGAAAAGCACGACATGCTCACACGATTAACCCTTTTATGCCACCAGGTAAACCGTTAAATAAGCACTGATACAAATAGGCTAACAGTAAATCCCCTTACAAACATATTACGGAATGGGGGTTTACACCGTATTTCAATTCCAATATAAATTATTGGCACTAATATTGAATATTTCTTCCTATTGTTATTGTCTTTGTTATAAGAGTGATTTACGTATCTGATAAGTTCTCGCACGAAAAATTGAAAAATAGAAAAAGAAAACCAGTATTTAAAATTGCATCGTGAGTACAGGAACTCAACCCCACAATACTTAGCATTTATCAATACCATAAAGGTCACTAAATTATCTCAAAAAAGTAAAAATAACTTTTCATTTATCCAAGCGTTATCATGAATTCAGCGAATTAGAGAACTACGATGCAGATCTATTCATACTTCAGAATATTAAATTGCTTTTCAGAGCAGGTTGTGTTGAATTCACTTGGAAAGTGCAGGGAAAGTGCTCACGGTGGGGGACAAAAAAACCTAACAGAAGGCAACGAATGAAAAATGTAAACCAGCGTCAGAAGAAAAGTACCATGTCATCATCACCCGGCGGAGATCTAACAAAGGAGGTTAACGAAAAGGAGTAAAAAGAAAAAACCACTGACGTCATACGCGGCTCAGCGAAACGGCAGCAAGCAGCTATCAAGTGGGATATGGCAGAACTCCACTTTTAGACTGGAGTCGTACATTCGGAACAATCTCCACTCATTCTGCCTGTATGCGGCCATTAAAATATGCGGAACGCGAGCTAAACTCTGCACCCATAGAAGAGTGGTTCCATTAAATTTTCATTCGCGCGCACTGGCTCACGTAATGGTGGCTCCACCTGTCGGCGAGCCTCACTGGAGCGTCAGCAAATAAATGTAAGCCGGAAAAACGCAAGCACCTAGTACAATAGATGGCACAATGGAAAAAGAAAAAACGGAAAATCTATTGTACCGGAATTTTTTTCTTCCTAAGAGAGATTCTTTAAAGAAAGACGGGTGCACACACAACGTCTATGGATGCCCATGCACACGTACATGTAAGAGTAGTTCCATTCGTTTTCCTAATCTCAACTTCATTTCAATATATTTTTTTTTTTGAGAGCCTATTACGCAAAACATCATATTTCCATCTTCTCATTTCTTCATGCCTGGTTGAACTATGATCAAAAAGCGATATCCGAAAGATTTTTAAGAATTATTGATATAAATTACATTTAGCACAAATAGGGGTTCGAACCCAAAGTCTTTGGGATTTACGAGTTAAAAAGTTCCTGACTACGCATTAAGATGACAATCATAGGGACAAACAATTTTTTTGTGCTTCGTCTCTCGAGCATAACTAAATAAAACCTTTATAAGGGATTTTTAGTTAGGACGTCTGGATGATATATATCTTAAATGGAACTGGGCCGGAAATCCAGGGATCCGCGGTTCAACTCCCTGTCTCCATGAAACTCTATATTTTTCGCAATTACCAGTTCTAATTAAAATAATAGTAAAATATTATTATAAAAAGCAAGTTCGCCACTCGGTTCGTCTTCTTCATTCGGCCTGTCCTGAATTCACCATTTAAGATAAATAAAACCTTATCTGTAACGGCAATCGAACGTCACTCACTTTTATCATGAGAGCTGGTTTCTTGACCTTTCAATTACAGGTCACACGTCCAAGCCAAAAATATATTACTGTCGCACGACAAAACGCGATAGGATAACACGAGGTCGCCTAACCAACGAGTGGAATTCGACCACACATTTTGGAATCCAAAAACAAGCATCTATCTATCTACCTCTTTGAGCGTGAGACTGCCAGCGATTCATCTCACCTGGCGAAAAACTATCCACTCCCAGCACTCCTCCTCGATCGATGGCTCAGCCGAGCGCTCCGGAGCGCTCACGAGCGGGGAACTCACCTTTACGCGTTGGTGTACGAACGCGGCCAGATCGATGCCGACCAGAATGAGAAAATGTACGGCTAGGGGGTGGCTCTGCCATCGTCCGAGTGGGGCGGAGGAGGAGGGGAGAGTGTGTGTTCGAGAGAGTGAGAGGGCGGTTCTGCGCCATTTATCTATTCCCACACCATTCTCCATACTGTCCCTGCCCCCCATTTCTCCCTCCCCTCCCCCATCAAGCCAATTAGTCGCTCTCCCGAGCGCGAAAAACAACTGGTGCGTCCATCAACGTGGCGCTCCATCGTGGCAAGCGCGGTGCCAGATGATCGGGACAAAGTGTAGCCAACGCCCC
>JAQGBY010005615.1:0-14392 GCA_034698785.1 Mycogona germanica | reverse complement strand
ACAGTCGTTCCTTTTTCTTTACACCTTCTAATTATCGCGGAATAGCCAATTCTATCTTCGGAAAGAGCTTTTATGTAACCCTAGAACCAACGATCTACTTTCGGCGCCATTTTGTTTTCAAATGTTGATGAAAAACAAATTCAAAACCCTAAGGTGTCATCTGTTTAGTCATGTGCAAAAAATCAAATCAATCCGAGCATGTGTTAATTTTTTACAGCTTTTTCAAAATCGATCAACAACCATGAATCAACCTTCTGTACCAGAGAAAACCGGTGACGAGAACAAAAATATAATACAGAGTAAACACTGGTTTGTTAAAATTTAATATTCCAGGATATAACAGGTCAAATTGATTTTAAATTAAATTTCGAAAATTACAACGCGGTTATACAAATATTCTTGAATTTAAACAAATGCTGGTCGTTGTTCAAAATTCGCGACTGCAACCGAAAATCCGAAAATATGTAGCATAAAAAGCCCGAGTTTAGCTTTCGGAAATCAACGTCCTTCATTTGGAGCTGGTCACGGTGCAGTGGTTTTTCTCAGTGTCTCGAAATTGTTATATCATTAATTTAATTTAAAATAATTTTGACCTGTTATATCCTGGAGTCCGAAATTTTAATAAATTTTCCTGGTATGCGTCCAGCATTCACAATTTCATCGTGATAACATTCCCCGGTGTCCACTACATATTTGGAAAGTTTGGAATATAAAATTGATGGTGGAAACGAACAAATCGACGCCTTCCCGATTGTTAGGCGCGCCAGGTGACATTAGTGGGTCTTTATCGTCACCTTTCGGCAAATCAAGTAAATATTTTTACACATTTGGGACCCTCTATTCCTTCTAACTCATTTTAACACATTTGTGTTCGTAGGTTTTTCTGTTTCAGTCAAACGCTTAGGTAAACTATTTTTATAGACATTTGGGAAAGCAGATCGAGGGATATCTATGATGCGATGCTCGGTCTAAATGGTGGCTCTAGCGATTTCGGTGATTCCTCTGGCGACCAAACTTGATGAAGATTGATTTTGGCGCACGTCCCATTTCAAGTTAATCATCCACAATTCAAACATGTTCCGCAATACTTCGCATTCGAGACACGACTTCGAATGGTTATCGCTGACGGGATTTTCAGACGGAGGACGGACGGAAGTTTCACAAAATAACATGATTCTTTTTACTGCTTTTGAGCTTATTGTTTTGTCTGGACAAGTCAGAACTCAGTTGGAATTTCAGAATAGATCCTACAAAATTGAACAAATCTTGTTTGGTTTCGTCTTTTGTGTGTGAAACTCTAGAGATTATCTGAAACATCGCCATTGCTCTTTTATTTTCCTTAGCCCGATCGGACTACCATTTTGTATTACGATCCTATAAAGATAGTATTGTGACGAGCCTCATCAATAAGGGATTTACTAATTTGGGTTTTTAAGTTACCATCATCAATTAAATAAGGATAATCTGAGAAATACAGAATAAAATCATGTCGTAATTTTACGAAGACGTCTGATCGTCTAAAATCAAATCCCATTCAGCAACTGAGCAGTTTATAAATTACACATTTCAGGTAATTTTTAAATGTCTTCTTAAACTGAGACCATCTTGGTTGCAGGCTCCAATTTGATACACAAATATGTTGATAATAACTATTGTTTTTTGTAGAGAAGGCGTCTAGACAAATTTGTCACTAGCAAATTGGCAGAAACAAAGTAAAATATGAGGCAAAATTATGGGTGTCTCAATTTTCATTGCGACTAGCGAGTTTTGCATGATCACGAAATAATCGGCCTTTTTTCGATTTTCATTGCCGACGCTTCTGCACTTAAGAAGGTCAAGATGCTCATGAAGCTCTTTTGTTCTCGCGAAAACACTTCGACAAAAGGTTAGGTAATTCCCATTCCGAAAGAAACACATACCGACATTGATCGATGGACTGACTCGCCATGGAGCTTCAGGAAACCCGTTTATCTGATATTTATCAATCAATAAATATAAAATGTTGCCGACAGGGTTAATTATAATGGTCAGGCGATTTATAGACCTGCCTTGGTCTGGTTAGATCAGCGACGTCTGCTGGCATCGACGCAAATCGAAAATGTTAGCTAGAGAGTTTAGCTATTGTATTGTATTGGTATCGAAAATTTTCCATGTATATTTCAAGAGGAGAGACAGATCGGAGAATTTTTTCCGAGTGTATTAGTATTCGGTCGCGATCTGTCGCCAGCTTGTTCGCACCACGATATGAAGGACAAAGCGGAGCCGAAACCCTATTGAAGCAGCTGCAAACAATAGCTCTGTATCGAGACTACAGTAGCTCCGGTTCGATGGTGGGGGGGGCGTAAATTATAGCAGCCAACGAGAAACTGTCACCAAATATCAGATTTAAATTATTGACAAACATTGGTTGGCTGAGATGAGATGGGACACTTCTTGTTGTACTTATGAATTCATACGAGACTGAGATCACAGCTCTGCTTGCCAATAGAAGTCAGGAGTTATCCCACAATCGCGAGAAGATATTTCTGGTGGGCGATGTCTGTACATGTAAGGTAGAAAATAAATGAGTCAATGTCAGTCGTTCGATAATTTAAAATGAGTTGCATAATTCAGTATCACTCGGGTAAAATGAATTTTGTTTCCTTAATATTGCATGCGTACAACGTTCTTCAGGCATCTTGCAGTATGTCGTTCAAAATATTTCTAATTCTAATTCTGAATGGTCCGAATTCGCGCCCTCCCCAAACACTGTCGTCCGATAAAACGCAGGAAAGTGCGTGGTGCCGTATCGTGATTTCCGACTGGAGCGTTATGTTGCCGCTCCAGGACTGGTTGACATCCGAAACCAAGCGGCTTACCCAAAGCGTTCGCGCGCTGTCGAGCAAATCGACAACGGCCAAAAATATAAATATTCCTGTGACCCCCCCAAGCGCCACCTATGTTTTGAAAGTCAATTTGTAAATGTTTGATTCATTTTTTAAAATTTTCCAAATCCTAAATTTCAAACCAGTACATTAAGTACAGAAGAATTACAGAGGAATTGATTCAATAAGGATTGTTACGGTTCTTTATTATTTATTATTTTTTACAAACACTGTAGACTGAATAGTGGTATACAATTGATTCATGAATTGAATTGAAAAGTGTACGACTTCTGATACAGTGATTTGGCAAAACGGGTCAAATTTTTTTAATGGACGCTCCTCTTTTTTATCAATTGACACACGCTTCGCCATTTGGCAATTTGCGCAGGTTTCAAAAGTCTTCGCTTGTCAGCCAACTCCCAATTCACTGATAAAAGGTCTTGGGACGCTTAATTTGTGATTGCCCAAAATCGATAGCACACGACCCCCATTTCATATATTCAATATAACCGTATAAACTTTCCTAATCATCGATCCACTAAAGCTGCAATGAACCAACCGATCTCCACAACACCGCCAGAGGGCCGCAATAGCTCTCACGCACAGAGACAATATTTGAAATTGTGTAATAAGCTAAATACAGCAAACCACATACTCTTATTTTATCATTGATAAACCCTGGCGCCTTCTACGTCTCATTTTTGGATTAACCAAATCGCATGCCTCAGCAGGAAACACATCGACAAGCAAACCTGCATCACAGTTGTGCGTTGTGTGATTGCCGATCATTGCATTAACTAGGGGCAGCTTCATTTTATTGTCTCCGCAGTAACATGCGGGCAATTTCTTAAAACTTCATGAAATTTGAACTCGCACATGTGAACGTCTTGTGTTTAAGAAGACCTTCTAATATTATTGATTCACAATTAATGAAACAAAGAAATGCGTGGTATTTCGCCGGAATTGCGAGTTGGCACCCTTGTATCATGTTTAGAAATCCATGACAACCAAACATCGCTAATCGTTCAGAGTACAGTCAATGTATCGATACATGAAAGCTGAATGTCGACTCTCCTTGCATATATATATGAACAGCTGCAGCCTCAGGATGTCCAACTTTTGGTTCTTTCGACTGCACTCCCAACGCATGACAGGAGGAAGGTCGGCGCCATCGAGAACGGGACGCACCACCTGTAGTTTGCCGCCCCTCTACGAGGGGGCGCACCTCTCGCCTGCGGATAGTCTCGACGCCTTAGCACAGCACATACCAAGGTCCAATTTACTCCGGTCGTCATCATTTCCAAACTAAACCAATCAGATCTGATTCCCCTTTTCTCGACACCCGGATAACAATCGAAATACCAATCATTTTACACATATAATTTCTATTCTAATTTGCATGTTCTCATGTTGACCAATTCTTGTCTACTCGCAATTTTAGATTGATGCTTGATTTTCTATTTGATTTTAACAAAACCAAAATTCCAAACAGAATCGTGCATTTTTAAGGGTCATTTATACTATGGAGAGTTCCACGTTTTCAATGGAATGGTTGTTGCGGTGAAAACCAAACTTTCAAATGAGTTTGAAATCTTAAGAGTGTCAATTGAAATGTTTCATCACTCGTATGTATTACGTAAAATCAAGATAGCGATTCGTTGGAGGAAAACGTGAAATGCTCTATCGTATAAATGGTCCTTCATCCATTCTACAAAAGTGTACCTAAACAATATGTTCTTATTATATATGAAAGATGCGAAAAAATAATAAAACTGAGTGAGTTCTGATTGAAGACGTGGTTATATTGGTTGATAAATATACCGTCTTACGTAAATGGATTTGAAACCAGGAAGGCTCGGAGTCCATATTACTATCGAAGTTATTATGTTTGTTAAGAAGGCAAAATGAACTAGTTTCTTTGAACATATTATTTAGTAAAGAGAGAGCAAAACCCGGCAAAATCTAGAATAAAGCTGGGGAAACGACAAAGTTATTCTGTTTATGAAATTATGTTAACTCCAGACGTGTCCAGGTTTTGCCGGGCTTTGCCCTTTCGCTTTTTTATACAATGCAATCAGACGACATATTTCTTTATAGTTGTAATTCTACGATACACAAAATATTTTAAGGCGATGCTTGTCATTTTTGTGGTAGGACTATATATTCTTTAGTATTGTGAAACACCGATATTTACATAATAATAGTGGAAAAGCATACGACATCATTTCTTTCAGTTCAATGAAGCTGTTCTCATCACTCATTAACGCATGGTGAAGCCTTTGAATGGCAGACGCTTCTGAGCATGCGCATTAATTTACATTTCCGACCAAGAAAACAATAGGATGCAATTGCAGCGTCAGATGATCGAAAAATCCCCGGAATTGCATAAAGGAATGGGGAATGTTGTTTCTCTGTGCAATCATGAGGCCAAAATCGTTTGATCATTTTCTCTTTTGTTTTGCAAATAATAGCTGAGCGTCTGTTCTTGCTAATGCTCACCATTAACAATCCAATCTTACACACACCTCATTACCGAATCCATATTTCAATAGAATTTGGAACTAATATTTTTAACAGGAATACATTTGGTTTCGTTTTCGCAACTAACCTAACAAATAACATTTCATTTTTACTCCTTAGTCTTTGATAATCCATACTTTTAGCATTAGATGTTTGAGTTTTTATGTGCGTTGTGTCTTTCTCGTTTCAGAGTTCGTGTGGAGTTCTACGTCAATGAAAATACTTTTAAAGAGCGTCTACAACTATATTTTGTTAAGAATCAACGATCAAGTAAGTAATAGATCGGTTGTTGTATTTGTGACACTTTTACAATATATTGAAAAATATTTAATGGCAAATGACCCACACAGACACTGCCACCATTTCTTAAATTTCGCCCAATAAATACCACACTTGCATACAACATAATTTGAAAGATTTGATACCCTCTCCTCATGGCGCTATTTCATTTTATTATTTAATAGATACAGTACGTTAAAATATGCTCTTTTTTTAAATTAAAATCGAATGATTCGCTGGACACGAACTCAGGGTGAACGGCTACAAGACACGACACTGTAGTTTGGTTTAAAATTACTTTTACTGCAGCGTGAGTCTACAAATTAATACAGTAGTTCATAAAATACATAAACACTGATTAAATTAAGCAAAAACGCGTAGTATGACTTTACTTTGTAATTTAATACACCGGTAAAGCGACGGCTTTTAACAAAAATACGTGTTTACTTTGTATATACTATACAAAGAAACAAACGTTGTCTCCAAGAGAAAAACTGGTGGCTCCTCAGTGTGAACTTCATTGGATACCAAACTGGCTAACTGCGCAAATAATAGTCGGTTGTGCCTAGAGGTACGGATTGATGGTTAAATATACAACATAAAAATATGCTGTGTCAAACTGTCTACATTTTAAAAATTTATATCCCAAGAGTAAGACCCACATTTGGCCATTTCTGGTTGCTATTAGACTTTTCATAAATTGGGATGTATTCGTAGTATGTAAAGAAAGCTCAAAGGTTTGTCAATGAATTAATTGTGCTAATAACAAAAAACAATTTAATATCATGCTCAGTTTGCATGGCTATCTATGGCTAGGAAATAATCGAATTATGTAGCGCTCAAATATTGCCTTTCACATCGTAAACAAGTTATTATTCTGTATTTGTTGGGGATTATTTCAAGACACGTTTGGGTAAAAGGGTTTGATAAAGGTTGTGCTCCGTTCCATAATACACGAATGTCACACTCTATCATTTCTCCGAAGCTAAAAGATCGATCCTGACAACCGTTTTTAATATTTTAAGAACTGAAGCACTTTTGACATGGCTGCAGTGTATGTAGGGGGGTGGGGCGGCTGGATGAATTTACTGAACGCACGAACGAACGATTGCGTATGGACAAATGAAGTTAGGCGACTTTATCTTCGGGAATTTTTTATGAGGAGAATGAAATGTGAGATCCCCCCCCTCACTGGCAAAGCCAAATGTTGGCCATGGATCGGCTAGAGGGAGAGAGACAGCAGGTGAGGTTCCCATAGAGTCATTGTTGCCTGTGACAGATTTCTCGAGCGAACGTAACAAACGGAAGAGAGTGAGAGCGAGAGAAAGGCGGAAGAGTTCCCTCAAGACGAAATGCAATAAATCACGGTAGAACTGTTCAGAAATATGTACAGGGTGACTTGACGACTTGGGGGTTTCTGCACCCACAGATGACAATGCTTTCGTTTAGATGAGGATTTTTCTTCATAGACTCGAGAAGTCCATAATTCTGAGCACGAACATCAAGTTATGTCGTGTCTTTTGAATATTACGAAATATCATTTTATGGTGGACATCTGATCTTTGCAAGCAAAAGAGTTCGTGAGTTCGTAAACCACAATCTCGATGTACAAAAATGTGTATGGCCTTACATACACGATGATTAATAATAATTTTTAAGTAATTAATAATTTGTGTGTTATTATTGCGATGCTTACTTGTTTAATTATATTTTTCATGAATTATAATTAAATTGTTCCTTTCTAACGTCAGTTAGAGGTTAAATAAATAACGAGCCTCTACAGTAAACCGAACATGATAATAATATTTAAGAAATAATATATGGATAAATCTATACTAGCACTAAAAAAAGTAGTTTGAACGGCTCATCATAAATCACTAAGCAAGATAGTTAAATTTCGAAATGAAATTTTTTAATGCGCTGCACCACATTTAAGTGGTGATTTAATGTAAGTTGTCGTCTGGCCTGGCGTAGATTAAGTGCACTGGTGTGATCTCCTTTGATTTACGTTCTCTCACGTCTTTCGCAGGTCTTCGGATTCGCTTATTAAATCTCTTCCTCAAACTACTTACATGCATACTGTACATACTGCGAGTTATCATAGACGATGAGCCCACCAATGCAACCTGGTAAGCAACTAATTTCGCTTGCCATTTCAATTATGCAGACACGACAAACGACGGAGCGTAATACGTGGAATAGCTTTGGGTTTGGTTCTAAGTCTGTCGCATATAAATACGTGTATGGATATCGTTGGATGGGGGTCGATCAAGCTGCGGCCCCCGGCGCCTTCGCTGCTACTGTATCTCGAATGCTTCACGCCAGCCTTTCTTGAACTTGAACTTTCTTAGTACGACTCGTCGTAGCCCAGTTGGTTTAGCGACTGACTGTGGTTTCGGCGGTCCCGGGATCGATTCCCGGCGCGGGCTCTCGAAAATTTCGATCCCGGGGTACTGGTCGTTCCCTCGCAAAGTGCCTAAGCACCATGAGGGGGACGTAAAGCCTGTAGTGCGGTTGACTACAGTTGTTTGGAAGCAAAAAAAAAAAACTTTGTAATGCTGAAAAAGGTTGCACCGAATCGGTACCCCCTGACATTTTCTTTGCAAACTGCACGTAGAGAGCAGCGGCCCCTAAAGGAAGGTGTACTACAGTTTGTATTTGAAAAGTATCCCTATCTGAGATTATTTTTTTTTTTAAATAAATGTTAAGTAACTTTATTTTAATGACGAGGTTTCAAAAATACATGTTGATTTGGCTTTCAAATATTTCTTGAATATAATGGGGCTTGAACTTTTTTGGTTCAACTAAAAGAGGGTTTTGTAACAATTCATTAGATTAATTAGTTACAATGCACGATAGTACTCCGTATTTCTTATAAAGACCTAGTCTATGAGAAATATGAAATACCAGATAAAACGGTTGGATTTTTTTCTCGTTTATTTAGTTATTCTCTCGCTTATTCAATGAAATGTATCAGCAAGAAGTTAATAAACTTTGTGATAGAAAAAATGTTTTATTGTAATTTATCGCTTGATTTGCGCTGCGCTGCATTTATACATTTTCCGCATTTTTCTAATTGTATTTTATTTGCTGTCAAATATAGCTATGATTGTCCAATTAACAACAAGACATTGGTACTTCAAGCCAATAACCTAACGGAAGAAGAATTTTCAGAGAGGCCTTACATTCATTGGTAATATAGCATATGAAACAGTGCCTCATATTTGTGCATGTCTTTAGCAGTTTTGGGCAGATTTGGTTATCAAAACAATCATTATAAATGTCATTGCAACCAATAATCTTAGGTTTAGTGTGGGTTTTTTAAGATAAACTTTTTTAAGTAGTGTTAATTCCGTTTTGAGGAAATATTCCGATATATGTTGCCTGTGTCACAATTTTAATTAGTTAGTTAAATTTTGAGTGCACTTTAAATTCTCATATTTCAAATGATTTCAAATAAAATGTAGACAATTTGTTTTGCCTAGGGCATTTGAATTTTTCAGACGAGATTAAAATGGAACTACGATTCAAATTGTGCGCGTTTAGAACACGTGTGGATTGTAAAACGTATTAAATTGCAAAGCGGAACAGAGCATAGATTCGATGTAAAAAGTAAAATCAAAATAAATTGATTAAAAGATTTAGAAAAATTGACATTATTTATTTCTGGAAATAGGGACGCCATTGTATATGTTCATCAGCCTACAGTTCTATGGGGCCTTCAGGCAAGTACATTATTTCAAAGAAACGGGTAGAAGCATGATTCATTTATGGGTGAAATTATAATTTTAAGAGATTCCAAACATTTTGTTTAGTTCATCTGCTAGAAATTCTATTTTTCCATTTATTTTTGCAGGTCTCCATAGCATTCGTCAGCTTATCGCAAGCTCTTCTATTAGTATACCTTGGATACAAAGTAAGATAAACAGCACTTACAAAATACGTTCTCACATTATTGATCATAAATAAACGTTCCTTCGTGGCGATAATTTTCGCTCCTGCCACATGTTGACATAACGTTAGAGTCGTAATTTTTTCAAATTCAATGACTGCTCACTAACGAAATCATATCGACTTTTATCTGCTCTTTCAGGGTAATATATGGCAGCAAATTCTCACGTTTCAATTTATCGTAGAAATAGTGAATACAGTACCATTTATTATCACAGTAAGTAAGTTCATGCTGCATTCGTTGCCTATAAATTGTGACAGTGAATGTGCGCGAGATAAACATGTTACATGTACCAGTCTCTCATATACATGTATAATAGCGTGTGGTATCCAACCGCGAAAGAAAAATTTCTTATCTAAAAGAGGTATTTTTTCATCAATGTCGGAATGCAATTTTGGCTTGCTGCATTTCGGTTATCACTGGGGAAAACGAGAGCATTTTTTTTTTGCATTTAATTCTTTTGAAGTTAATATCCGTGTATTTAATCTAAACTTTCTTGCTATCTATCACACATGCAAATGTTATTTTTCATGAAAAAAAAGAACATTTTAATATCACTTTGATGGATTTAGGCGCCTACACACTAAAAAATGATATCTTAAAAATGACACATGTGTGGCCTTAATTTACGATAAAATGTCGTTTAAGACAATTTATATTTAAGTGTGAACTTCTAGGCATTTTTCTGGTTAGATGTTTCCCATTATCGCATTGTCACAAAAAAGTCAAACATATTTTATGCTATCTACAAACAAAATAACGTTTTAAAATTAATTTATGGATATTTTTCATTTTTTTCTCTCTCTCTCTCTCTCTCTCTTTAAGCTATCATGGCCTCCATTGAGGAACCTCTTTATACCAGTATTTCTTAACTGTTGGTTGGCTAAATATGCTTTAGAAAATATGTTTGTAAGTATGGTTTAATTTCAAATATTTAGAATAGTTTAATCTTTGTAAAAATATTTTTTGTTCTTCTTGGAGAGCAGCTAACCCCATTTCGTAATGAAATACTTTAATCTCAGAGGACGTGCACTCGCTGTTATTAAAGTGGGGGTTACGTGCTTCTTGTCTTTGCTTTTAGAATGATCTTCATCGAGCGATGCAAAGATCTCAGTCTGCCTTGTCACAGCAACTAATGATACTATCAGCCACGCTAATGTGCCTAGTATTCACAAGGTAAGCTGCAATCCTTGCGACAATCATTCGCACTTTAACTACGACATCAGCATCAGTTAATGACCCATTTCCGTTAATCCTCAACAATAAACCAGCTTCGTGCTACCGAGGACAGAAATAAGCAGCAGCACGATACGATATGCGACGAAAGTTGTCTTCTGTTCGTGCGTGATGCACTTCCAATTTAAGATGATAATGTATTCTGATAAAACTTGGAAACTTATTTAAATAAAAGCTACGAAAAAAGTAGGAGTAATAATGTATTAAAAGTATTTGAAACATTTTTAGAAAACTCGTGATGGTTTCATTGTACTTTAGATTTCATGAAACCAATTAACAAACAGCTAATGTCGGATTGAATGGAAAATAAATTACACTAAAGTGTTACAAATCGTTCTTAAAGGTGTATACTCTCTTATGTGTGCATTAAATCATGTGTAGATGTGACTCGTACTTCAACTCCTATTTCCCCAGGATGTGTCGACAGTGGAATAGCCTAAATGAGTCTCAAGTCAAGAGCCTGTTAGGATAGGACAACCACACCTTTGTCCTTAACTGGTCATTTGACCCCCGTCATAGGCCCCATCCGGGGCTTCTTGTGGGTATATATTGTAATTGTAATTGTCATTGTCATACATTTTTCAGTGTCTGCGGATTCCAGCATTTTCAGCGCGCTGGTCATCGGCATCCCAACCTATTCGAGTCGTTATATTTCGTCATCGTGACGTTCTCGACGGTCGGATTCGGAGACGTGGTGCCGGACATTTGGCCCTCGCAGCTGTTCATGGTCATCATGATCTGCGTGGCCCTGCTGGTGTTGCCCACTCAGTTCGAACAGTTGGCCTACACCTGGATGGAGAGACAGAAGTTAGGCGGGACCTACAGCTCGCATCGTATGTCATTCACTGCTTGTACCTCTGCATAGTTTATCAATTTATCATTCCATCACATAAAATTGGGTAGAGCATCACGTCGACCATATTTTCTCCGGAAACTTTTTAAGAACCGTCTGACACCGTGATGTTTTGTTTACATGAAAACGATATCTTGAACATTTGAGACAAATGCTTTAACTTCAAATGTTGCTAAATGATGATGATGATGAATTCACTGAAGTAACGGGTCACAACAGGAAGATTCTGTACCCTTCTCGGTGCTTAGGCCCTTTGTGAGAGGCACATTTTCACCAGTACCCCGGGCCAAATCCCGCGCCGGGAATCGAACCCGGGACCGTCGAACCACAGTCCGTCGCTTAACCAACTGCGCCACGACGGGACGTACTTACACTTCAGGAGCTCTTTCAAGATAAAAAAATTCGTGAAAAAAATGTAACGCCATTAGTGTAATCCATTAGTGTTTATCTCGTTCTACCAAACAAAGACTGTATTTGAATATATGCAAATGAACGGCTAAGTGTCAGTTAAAATTCATTATCAGGTGGTGTTGAAATTCTTTTTCAGGTGCTCACAATGAGAAACATGTGGTGGTTTGCTGCACCGCTCTGCAAGCGGACACCATCATGGATTTTCTCAACGAATTTTATGCGCATCCTCTGCTTCAGGTAAGCATATAATTCTTATTTCTTTAATTGTAAAAGTCATTTGACACACACTCAAGAGTGCCGCTATCACAACACGAATCACGTTTGATTTCAGGATTATTATGTAGTATTATTATCACCGTGTGAACTGGATTCGACGATGCGAATGATTTTACAAGTACCTATGTGGGCTCAAAGGGTAATTTATATACAAGGTTCCTGCTTGAGAGATCAAGACTTAACTAGAGCAAGGTAAGTTCAGACCAACACAAATTTTAAAAAATTTCCCAATTTAAAAAAAAATGCATCTTCAGCCTCGTTAGCAGAAGGAAAATAATTAGCATTTGGGCATGCTCTCTTTCTCGAGATAAAAACTATTTTCTGCTTCATGAACCGCGGCTAATGGACAAGATTTGGCATTACGATTCGACTGCTCTCGTCTACCATTTAACTCCCTCACATAGTGCTTTTAAACTATTAAAGTCCTGTTTTTCTTGCATATAAATTTAAATTTCAAAATATCCTGCAAATGAACATATCTCATGTATATGGTTTGGTTTTCTTTTAAAATATTCACTAAAGAATGAGTGAAGCGGAAGCCTGTTTTATATTAGCTGCTAGAAATTATACAGACAAAACAGCAGCGGTAAGTAATCATTTAAGATGACTTAATGATTCTGTAGAGCTTGTATTTGTTTAAATTAAATTTGAAAATTAAGTATAGGAATTACCCTAAACGCTTTCATAATATTATATCAAATTTTTTTTTAAAGGATGAGCATACAATATTACGCTCTTGGGCTGTAAAAGACTTTGCGCCAAATGTGCCTCAATATCTTCAAATTTTTCGACCAGAGAACAAAGTTCACGTTAAGTTTGCTGGTAAGTGATTGTCAATTATGAAACAACTGATTTTGGAACAGACAGCGTGTGAACTTGTAATCAAGTTATGTAATCTAATTTGATTGACTTTCGCCAATTTTTGGATACAATTTGCAGAATATGTAGTCTGTGAAGATGAATTTAAATATGCACTGCTGGCGAACAACTGCATGTGCCCAGGAACATCAACCTTAGTTACCCTTCTGTTGCATACCTCTAGGGGACAGTAAGTATATTTTCGATAACCTACTTTATTTTTTAAAACGCTGCATGGATCATGATTTGCCGTCGGATGGCGCCAACAAGCGATTATCTAATGAAATCTTACTTTTTTTCGTTATAATAACGTCAGGTATTCGCCAAGAAATCAATAAAGTCAATCAATAAAGGCAGATATTCGCCATACTTGCTCAAAAAAATTATTTTATTGGTCTTCTATGATCTTTGATATTAGCTTTGAATAGAGGCGCCACCATCGTTGTATTTCTTGTGTGCGTTGAGTAACTATGGGATTCCAAACACGCACTTGCCCTTCAGGAGGTTATTCAGAGATTCGATTCACGCTCCCAAGAGGAAGTCCGTCGACTCGCATGCACATTTGATCTCTTGAGACCGTAAACTATTCCTGACAGAAGCGCTACTTGAATATTTGCTTGAAGCTATTTTTACCAAATCTCACTCAAATCGATGACAGACGTTGATGCGACATGACATAAAGGGTCACAGGAGGAGGGTATACTCGTATTGTGGTTCTATATCATTTGAACTTTCCTCGTTACAGAGAGGGGCAAACGTCAGAGGAAGAATGGCATCGGCTATATGGAAAGTGTTCGGGAAATGAAATATACCATATACGTCTGGGAGATAGCCGATTCTTCGGAGAGTACGAGGGCAAAAGTTTTACCTATGCGTCATTTCATTCACACAGAAAGTGAGTAACACCGATCGGAGATTGTCTTGTTGATCAACATCGAAAAGTCAGAGTGGTATTTCTATAAACAATATAAGTATATAAGAGGCAAAGTCGTACTTGATATATCCTATATTAAAAAACAAAGAATTGGATTTTCGTGTTCAGAGGTTTTTTACCGAACGGCTCAACGAAATCGCATAAAAATGAACATACCGTAAGTACACCATCATAATTCGCTAGCGACGGAGCGACGGATCTCAATTTTC
>JAQGBY010005614.1:0-14395 GCA_034698785.1 Mycogona germanica | reverse complement strand
CAACCCACTTTTGACAGCATGTCCAAGACACTGTCACTTCTTACAAATCTACAGCTAACAAATCTCGCAGCTCCAAGTTGAACCACTTCAATTTCCCCTACAAGCCCCACATGATGAGGATCCCAAATGGAACTGCACTATTCAAGCAAAGGTCCAACCAAGGAAAAGTAGGCCACTGACTTAACCGTACTTGGACACCTCTTCAACACGTTTTTAATAAGTCTAAGCATTTGCCGCACCAATCATCTTTTGAACAATGGATAACCTTGTCGCTAGGTGGCGGTCCAAAACATTTCGGATCACTCCTGGTTAAGCGCGTCCACTAGAGATAATTATTAGAGTGTCGAAGACAGTAAATTGTCTTGCGCCGAATACTCATTTTAAGGGTTAATAGGCAATGTTTACCGAATGCGTAGGCCAATTTTCAAAATTCGTAAATAAAATTCCTAACTACAACTGTAGTGAATGCAAAAATGACCTCGTTTGTGTGAACTTTCGCGTAGTAAACAAATACAAAATCCCCATTTTGGTTGTTATTTTTCGCGTTACTCCTTGCTAGCTGTTCTATTTTGATGAGCGGAATGCTGCTGTTGTCCCGCACATATTTTCTACGCGAATCAAAACTGTGTTTTAGTCTATTTAGGGATTATTCGCTCTAACTTCACTCCTCATTGTACACTACTAAATTTGTACGCGAATGGCAATGAGACACGAGATACGCAATAGATTGACGAACACTATTAACTAATCTTATTTCAACTCTTTATCCGCAGAATAAATTGTTGAGAGAAAATGTTGAATGAATATGAAAACAGTCGACGATTGCGTCAGCCGGTATTATAAATATTAATAGAGAAGCGAGAGATAAATAAGTTTATCGGCATATTTTAACGCCTTCACCCAAAAATCAACGCAACCATCTACATACGTAATACGTTGGTGTGACGGAATATCAATTCTGGATAGGCTATATTTAGTAACTGATGATTCGTTGATACGTTCCTTCGACGGGAGTGCCACCATCTGAAAGAGTTTGATTTCGGTTTAAATCGTAAACGGATCTTTAATCAAATTATCATACCGGTAGTCATATTTTTTTGTTCTAGATTGTTCGGCCACACTGCCAGCAACCATCGCACAAACCCAGGTGCTATCGAGTGAAAGCGGAAATAGTATTGTGGCGCGGGCGGCGCCGCTCCGAGCGCCACCTACGATCCAGCACCAGCTATCTGAATGAGATGGAGTCGAACGCGCTCCTCTCATCTCCGGAAAAGATCCAAACTCCTCCTCCGCAATGATGAACGACGAGCGACCGCACTGCCATTCTAATTGTCGGCTAATTGGCGTCGAAACAAAACAATTGAGTCGCCCACACCAACTGACGTCAACAACCTCCCTGGGACCACCCCCAACCCCCTAACACTCCCACCTCCCACTGACGCCAAAATAGGATTAAACTCTCCTCGCCTTCTCTCGCTCGAGCATTACACCATGTATATGTGACCTCTAAGGCGTTGCTTGCGGTGCTGCACCGTAAATCAAGACGTCATCATTTCAAATCAAACGTATTTTCAACTTTAGTGTACTACAGTATAGGGAGAGAAAATAGTTGAAAACATCGAGTCTAAGTCTAAAAAATTGGGCCGGGTCGAACGATTTCTTCGAGAAAAACAGTCGTGTCACCTGAGACAGGTGTCGCGTGTTCGCCATCTTCGTTCGTGACGTGGGTTCGATTCCCGACCCGACACCTCCGGAATTAGCTCAGAGACGAGGTAGATCATGTAAATCATGTAGCAGATAGGACCGCAAATTCAAAGACCAATATTCAACGTATTTCAAGTCGTTGTTGTTGCGTTCAGGAGATATGAACGATGATTAAAACAAATATATCAAGACGACTACTGACGATTTACGATTGCGAGCTACCGGCAGTTTAGGGGTGGAGGGACTGAGAGGCAAAAGGTTTGAAGGGGGTTGCTGTTGGGGGTCAAAGGAGAGAGAGAGTGTGGGACTAACGACGTCACAAAAGCAAAAACGATGGTGAATTTTAGGAGAACCAACCTAACCTAAACGAAATGAGATGTATTAAACGGAGAGGATTGGAGAGTGCAATGAACAGAAACCTACTACCTAAATATAATTGAAGCGCCGCCCACCGTGCCAACTTCCGCTGGAACTTTGCCGAATGAAAATGAATAGGAAGGAACCCACCGAAGCGGATCCACAGCCAAAAATATTGGTATAATTTCTGAAAAAACAGCACACTTGACATGGTATCTCGGATTACTGAGCAGGGTATAAACAGTTTCCTCCATTTTCCATTCGAGGATAACGGAGGGTTCAATGCTGAAGTACACACGTGCAAGTGCAAGTGTGTGTGTACGTGCAAGTACACAAACCTGTTGAACCCGAGATTACGATTAGCTGTTCCCGGCTCTGACGTCACAAAAATTGTTTTTCGCCGTCACAACTTTTCTATTGGCGACAAACAGCGAACGGAGTCGTACGAGTGAGTCTTGAGACTGTTGAACGGGACGGAGAAAAATAAAACTGTTTAGATGTCGGGGTTGGGGTTGGAACAGGGGTTGGGGGTAACAACAACAACACCTCTCATTCGTTCACCTCAAACGACATCCCAACACACACCCATACATTCTGCTTCTGCTCTGACGTTTGTTTATACTTTATACAGACGCGAAATAGACGATATTATTCGGCTCCAATTTGCATACTTCTTCACACAACGACTCGGCATATTGGCCTCTGTGCGCGACACCTATTGGGTGGGCGCTTCTCACCGCTATTGACCGCACAACTATCGACTGTTCTTGGCATGGTACTTTTTGTTTCCATTCACTGTAGTCTACAGGATTTTTTGTACCCCCCCCCCCTTCATGGTGCTTAGGATTGCGATGTGCGAGGGTGGTTCACAAGTACCCCAGGATCGAATAATCGAGAGCCCGCGCCGGGAATCGAACCCGGGACACCGCTGGGGAAAACGACAACGTCCGAGTGAGTATCGATATCGCTTCATCGGAATATGTAATAGTGGAGAAAAAGTGCCGCGTCATTTACGACGCCTTCTAGGGGTGGGGAGGGAGGGAAGAGAGATACACAAAGAACACACAATACACCCGAACCCGGCCGGGTCCAGGCACACGAAAAAGCCCGGAGGTAATTCACACCGAAACATTGGCTGTCTGTCGGATGACTGGTGGAATTATTGTGATGCGATGATAACGGGCTTAACGAATTCAAATCTCTCACCTTTTCACTCGCCAAACAGATTCGACCGGTCACCATCAGGTGTCGCTGCATGCCTGCCCCACGGACGTCGCTTGAAAACCTACGAGTACAACAACACATTTCTCTGAAATTAGATTAATGAAGATGACACTTTTAGCAAGAGTTTGCGAAAACTGAGCGAATGAGATTTCGTATTACGCATACCGAGTTGCAACTCGAAAGAATAGAAAATGTTTTGATGGTGATCCAGTGAACCTCCCTTAAGCAGTGCCGAATAGCCAGGATTAACCACAAGGCGGAAAAAGCTGCAAAGGCTTTTAAAAAAAGTTCCGTATACAGGGTATCGAACTTGAATCTACGAGTAACATTTATGTGTGGATTTCGCGATTCGATTTGGGAAACTGAACTGCAGTATCGGTGAGAAACCATTTCGTCTATTCAATTGCGAAGGTGCGAGGGGAGAGATTTTTGGGGTGAGAGGAGAATTGGCCCCCCGAACTCGATGCACACGAAGATGGGAAAGTTACCCGCTCTTTGGCACCAAGAATTATTCTAAGACAATCTTTTCCCATTGCAGTCGAAAGCATTACATAAAAGCTAACATAAAGTTGGTAGTGTTGTATAACAAATAAACTAACTGCTGGTCTGTAACATGGACAGACATGAAATGATCGGCAATATGGACTCAAAATATAAAGTTTTTCAATATAGGAAAATATTTCAATATACAATGCATTCTTCTTACACTCGGCACTTGAAAATTGAAGGAAGACCAAGATGGCGTCCAGGGAAGAAAATCCAAAAACTATAGCCCTAATCTTGTCCTAAAAACTCAGCTAAAGCTAAATCGAAGAAGCAGAAAATCCAGGCTGAACTATTAAAAAAGCCCGACTTTATTTTACATAATTAACAACTATACAAGTGAAGAGCAACTTGACCCTGTGTTAGCTGGGGACAGAATGCAGCAGAGGCAAAGAAAGGAAATCGACCTTTGCCTGGTGGGAGATCAGGTTACTCGGGGACAGGCAACCTGAGCAGTGCACTGTATGCACGGTGACCCACTGGGGCCACACCGTGCACACCCACTACCCTGCTCTCCTTAAGCAAGGAGACCACCAAGTTCACCTTTGGAACTTGGTGGCGACTCCCCGGAGGTTCGATTACTCCAACAAAGATTAATTGATCGCTTCTTTGATTGAGTTCTTAATCTTATTTGTAAAAAAAAACACATACTTTATACACATACCTCAAAAATGGTAGAATTTGTTTTGGGACAAATTGTCTTAAAAATGACTAATGTTAAGTGTGTAGTTGTGACTCGTACTTCAACTCCTATTTCCCCCACAGTGTGTCGACAGTGGAATAGCCTAAATGAGTCTCAAGTCAAGAGCCTGTTCGGATAGGACAACCACACCTTTGTCCTTAACTGGTCATTTGACCCCCGCCAAAGGCCCCATCTCCCACTACTTGTGAGCACATATTGTAATTGTAATAAACAGTGTTTAGTGTGTTCAATTTTTGAGTTATGACGTAAGTAATGGGATACGTTATGTTACGTGACCTGCAAGGCCACCGCAGAGGGCGCCACTAACTCTCATACACAGGCGCCATACCTTTCTCTTTTACTCTCGGACTTGTAAAAAAAAAATATTTCAATAGCACAAAGGCCCAGAAATGCATAAGAGATTTGCACTTAAGTGTCCGACTCCGATTATTGGGTTAATCGCGAATGAAGCGGCTCACGTCAAGTGGAGGGTGGACTGGTGGAGGAGAGAGGTGACCCCACGTAGAGGTCACGCGGGTGACGTAGCTTCGTGCGAACAGAACACCATAGTTTGGCACGGGTCGTTCGTTAACGCCTCTCCCATGACTCCATTCAATGAGAATCGTCCAATTTCTGGCCTCGAATCAATAGAAATCGGAAAATCGCACAACCTTTCGTGGAATCTATTTTCATACAGGCAATGAATGAATGCACCTTCGAGGTGAAACTACACAGACTGTGGATGGGAAACTATACTGGGAAGGAAACGATTTCTGCGAATAAATGACAATCATAGGTGGAATGAACTTGTAGCTCTCTCTCGATCAGACACTAATGCTACCAGGTGAGCAAAAAAACACAGAAATCATTCCAATTACTCTGTAAAACGGAATGACTAATTTAACTCATTAACAAAAACAAATCCGTCCTTTCCCGTTTCCGGTGGTCACTATGAATGAAAGGGTGGCGAGGTGGCTTATTGGTGCACATTCTCACCAGTAGCCTGGGATCGAATATTCGAGAGTCCGTGCCGAGAATCGAACTCGGGACCACCGTGTCACAGTCAGTCGCGATACCAACAGGCAATTACAATTACAATACCCACAAGCAATCCCAGATGGGGCAACGACGAGTCTCGAATAGGTACACTAATATTATATTCGGTAGCTCAGAAACGGCGCAACCCAGCGACATGAAATTTACACTAGATGTGTTGGCGCAAATTCTACGGAGAATGCAGATTATTTTACAGATTCATTTTGTTGCGTTCATGAAATAATGAATTTAATGAACAAAAATAGCGGTGTATCTTTGTGACGAGTTGCTTGCGGGTACATATTGAAATTGAAAATAAATTAAAAAGTTAGTGGGTGGGGGGCAGAGAGGCTGGAGATTGTGTTGTATTTTTTGGACCCCTCTCAAGCCCCAAGGTCACATGTGTTGTTTCCAACGCCATCACGGTTGAAAATCGTCAATACTAAAATATTCAATAGATTTTATCGGAGTTAAAAAAGTCAGTTTCCAAATGTTTGCGCTACGCTCAATTTCATTTTCATCATTTTGCTATACATTTTCAAAAAATTATGAGCACTTTCTGCGCATCAATATACTTACTAATAAATTTTATAAAGAAATCTGTGAATTTAAAGAATTTTTAAAATGGCGCCTCGCGCACCTTATACCTTAGTTGCAATTTTTTAAAGGATGGCTCAATAAGACCGGATCAATAAGACAATGACGGATATGTTGTCAATATTGGAATGGGGATCGTTAGAGGATCGTAGAAAAGCGACCAATATTGGGCTTTTGTCTCTTACTCTGAAGGGGGATTGTAATGTGGAAATTGGGGAAATTGTGAGACAGGCTCCTACTAGGTGTAGAAGAGCGGGACATACTAGAATGGTTCGGGAGCTGCATTGTAGATGTGACTCGTACTTCAACTCCTATTTCCCCACAGTGTGTCGACAGTGGAATGGCCTTGACGAGTCTCAAGTCAGGAGCCTGTTAGGATAGGACAACCACACCTTTGTCCTTCACTGGTCATTTGACCCCCGCCATAGGCCCCTTCCGGTGCTGCTTGTGAGTACATATTGTAATTGTAATTGATGCATTACTTTGAAAAAATATTTTGAATAGTCACCTAAAATTGATGAATGGAGACTTTTGGGACACTGTCGATTTATTTTTTACTTCTCCTGTTACATTTTCACAACTTTAAATATTACAAAGTGTTATCAGGTTGACTGAAGGTGGTGGTGGTGGTGGGGAGAGACTTATTCCGTGCCGCGTAAAACGATGCTAGTGGAGCAATTAGCGAATTTCTATATCCAACTCGTTAATCTGTTTTTTTCAATGGCTAACCCCGGGGGACAGGACAATCGCACTCGAAGCCTAATATGCAGGCAACCAATAAACACACTTAACGAAATATATTGATACATATGTGAAAATGAGCTTCGGAAATAACATGCGATCGGAAAATGGGATCCACTCTCCTCAGACCCGAATATGGCATCGGATTACTAGACCACTGATCGCAAGTTCAGAGACCTCCGGAATTTTTTTGCTAATTTAAACTTGGAATGGAAGTAAAGTCTGTACGATATCAGGTGCACGTCAAAGACTCCAATCTAGGTAACAAGCCTAAATTAGACAAAATAGTAAGGGGATTTAAGGCGGAAACGATGGTGAGTCTCCTTAACTGAAGAATAACTTTTCAAGAAACAAAGAAGAAAATTGGTTTGTCTGTCTGAAGCATTTAAATAAAAGTGCAGACGCACAAGCAAGTTCGGATATTTTTTTTAATGAAGTCATAAAGCTAGATACCGGTAACGGACGTGCCCTACGGCTGTTTGACCACATGTGCTACAACCTCTCAGTCCCCCTTTCGGTTTAGTTTATTCAGTTCCTTCTTTTGGCCGTGCGAATAACACCATCGTTTTCGAACACACCCGATGAGATAGAAGTGGGATCCAGTCGAAAACGTTCGTGTGGTCCCAGTAAGTAGACGATCTAAATCATAACTTCTTCAAATTTATTTTTTCGGTGATTATGACTTGAGTGTAGCGTGGACAGTCATCGAGGTTCTTACAGATATCGTTCCTTTCGTCGTATTATTCATGTTCCTTTGTGAGTATTGCCGCTAAACTATCTAGCTTTATGTCTTCATTTGAAACCTTTAAGCGTCATTTAAAGCGGAGGATTTTGGTCGCACTGCCACTGCCACTCCAGTTCCGACTCTGTTATGAAGGTCGGGGGTCGTGATTTGTGTGCCCTAGGGAGAGAGGGGAAGGGGACAGGGCCTCAGGAGGGTGGACGGATCGACAATGGAGAAGCTCGAATGCGCAAATTGCCGACGATGGCGTCGCTGCGGTCGCCCGGGGTAACCGTCTCTCCGGCAGCAGAGGTCCGACAGAGAATCTTTGGCGCGCGCGCGCCAAATGACGCGCGTTGCCATGACCACGGACGGCGGCGCCACCGTCGCCTCCCGATGACGGCGTAACTACGCGCCCGCGACGGCCAAGGTCAAGGTGAATATCGGCGAACGACAGAGAGAACCAATTGGGTGGCGTCTATTGCATTCACTTCAAAGTATTTTCTGCCATTTACAAATTTCGAACGAACCCGTCTCAACCAACCCCGCGTCACTAGTGGCGCCACCCGCGACAAAAAGAAACTTTTCGTGAAATAAAATCTGGAGTTAAGCCCAGGTGGCGCTCATTTCGTCATTGTTGGAGTTGTCGCCGCTGGTGGCGCCTAATCCGTCATACAGAAATACAAAATACAATGTATGTAGGGGTGAAAGGCGAAGTGGAGAAAGTCGATTTTTAAAATTTCAATTTTCGAACACAAATGACAGTTTGGAAATGTGACGTCAGCCTTTGGTTTTGTTTGGCGCCGACAAAGGCCAGCACAAGTCCAGCACAGTAAAAGTGACACCAATCTGGATTTTTATGAAATTTAGCGCTAGGAGCGCTGGCAGCGTTTAATGAGCGATTGACTATTAAGAGTAGCATCGATTAATTTCCGATCATCGATGCACAATAACTGTAGCAAATTTTGAATTTTATACGAGCGTTCCATCCCGAGGCCACGAATATAATTAATTTATCACGGTCTAGAAATGAGATAAAAGAGACCGTAACCAAACTTAACGAATCGTGTTGATGAAAATGAGTCTCCTTGACAACGCTGGAATGGCCGCCATCCACAAATAATAAACTGGAATTAACAGCTGCAAGAAATTTATCGATTTCTGTTAATTTACTAAAGAGAAAAAAAGAGAATCGATTATCCAAAGACAACATTTTGCTACGCTACGTTGCTCCACGAAAAATTATAAACCCCCATTTTTATTGAAAAAATTGTGGAATGTTATCGAACGCCCAATCAATTAAATAAAATGTCGCCAGAATAATTTGAAAATATACCTGCGCTGAATGTATTACAACCTAAATCTTTCTGGAGACTTCTTTTGAGTTTTAAAAACATTTAACGACACATGATTGGTTCTATTTCGAGTTCTTCATCACTATCATGCTCATGGCCCCAAATCACGACAACACTAAAACAGATTGTACCGAGGGTACAATTGAAATACTCGTAACAAGCATAAGGGTACATGAACATTTTCGACAATGTGACCAACACAAGCAAACGAGTTTCAATCCATCACAGGTGATTGCTTAACGTTGCTCATGGCCCAGATTCGATCACATATCGACCATGTACACCTCTCTGGCTCTGCTAATTTAACCCATGTTGTCCTCTCGGTAACCACTCATGACCAGCCGCCGCTACGCACATTGACACACACCGGGACCGACCCGGGACCGTCCCGGGACCCCCCATCGCCTCTCCCCCAACCAGCAACGTCTATTTAAACATCGATAACCATCCAAAAAACGAATCAGGCGGCTAATGAGGGGTGTAACGCGTAACATCAGCCGCACACATTGTCTAACCCGCCGCAGGTGAGCCACTAGGAGCGCGGAGACAACTAAAGATGGACACCCCCGGACGATGGCGGAGGACATCACTAGCACCACCTCACGGCCCACTCAGGTTCCTCAACAAATATTTAGTAATAAAAAAGAAACAATGAGGAAAACGAACGTCCTTTCAAAATATGGATGGCGCCAACGAACTGGAAAGCCAAGAAGCAGAAACTTATCGAACAGGCATCTGGATAATCTATGGTGGATTCCCGCTATTTTTGATGCTCTGATTTTCAAGTCAAACACGCTAGTTTGTTTACCAATAGATCTTGCCACTTGGGGCGCTATTGTTTTCGTGCAAAATTGTTCAAGGGTCTGGCAGCGTGTTCGCCCTAAAACTCCGCCAGAGGGCGAACCGGTCAGCCAGCGGCCGATCGCGAAATGTCAACTGCATTCGTGTCGGCTTAGCTCAGAAATTTATTTGTTTGTCTTCTAAAGGGGTGACACGATTCAGAGAGTGTAAGGTCATGTTCGGATTAACAGAAACGAAAATAAATAATTATAGTTCACAACTGATGGTCTTTAAAGATTACTTATGATAAGAATAAGATAAAAAAGCAAGAAAAAGTGGGCAGACGGGTGACGCCCGACTTTGGGCTTCACCACGAAAGAGGACTAAGATGATGGGATGGGCCGAAGGTGGGTGGCTGTGGTTCGCGGCCGGGGTGCAGAGGGGTCACTGCCCTCAACAAGCGGCCGGATAAGCTAGTGGCCTTCGAACAGAACAATTGAAGACGACGTGGGCTCGTTTGAAACGCAGGAAAATCAGGGAGACCGGAGACATTTCTCGCTGCGGCGAACGATCCCGTATTCGGCGACGCCGACAAGAACACGTTTTTTAAAAAGTACAACGCCGTCTAGTGATAATACGAGATGCCAATAGTCGGGGCGGTGCAGGACGGGACAGAGGTGTCGTCATGAATAATGCAATGAGGCGTGAGTCATCCCGTCTTGGTGATTGGCGATGGGCGGGGACGAGAAGACACTGGGGGTGGCTCCGGGGCACCCCTGGACAAACCCCACCACCACCACCGGGGCGCGGTTTCAGCAAGAGTTGCTCGCCGCCACTCCTGACCAGGGGAGGGGGGTTAGGTTAGGTGGGGCTGGTGTCTTCGGGGAGGTCAACACCACACCGGAACTAGAATTGGACGACACCTTTTACACTCGTGCTGAGCTTTCAAGTTTTGAGTAATGCGAATGAACAATCAGAGAGTGTCATCTTGTCCACCGTCATCCAGTTCTCTTTGGTGACACTCAATTCATAATAAACTAAGTATTGTGTACCGAGAGACCTAATTAATACAGTGCTAACGACTGAGCCTTTTGCACGGTTGAACCAGATAGAGAAAAATCGTGATACCACTTCGGTAGCTAATTTGTGTTTCTCAGGTGGGATTACCGACCCGTCTCATTCTGTCCCGTCCCGTCCCGTCCCGTCTCATTCTGTCCCGTCCCGTCCCGTCTCATCCTGTCCCGTCCCGTCCCATCCTGGAAAGGTGGCCAGAGGTGGAATATGGAGGGGTAGCACCGGGGAATAGGTGCACCCTGCACACACTCGGAACAGCAGATGACGTCAATAGGCATCAGTGAAGTACAACGCGTAGGGTCCTTCGAATTAATTATGGATATTGACAACCGCCTTCGGCCAAGATGGCGAATTCTATAAATATACACGTAGATCGATGGATCAGAAGCTCCAGATACCAGTAATTATTCTAACGAAAAAATAAAAAAGTCTTATTTTCCGGTTTGGAGACTTTTCCAATTAGTCCGATTGATGGGGTGGCTGCCCTTCCTCCTCGCTCCCCGTCCCGGTTCCGGCTTTGACTTTTCGACGACTCAAGGCACTCCTTCTATCGCTCTCTGTCCAAATGCAAATGAAATCGGGGGATTAATTATGGATATTGACAACCGCCTTCTTGCTCGATGGACGACGAATTGTGTAAATATAGCCCTCCGTGCTTCCATTTTACGACCCTAGCGCCACGTTGCGACCACTGCGGCTCCTTATCACTTCATTTTCAAAGTGTAGAAAAAGTCGCCGAAAAAACTAAGTGTTTCTTAAATTTTGCCTAACCTAGACTGCCTAGGAAATGGATCTTTAACGTTCCGATATCGTACAGATATATGGCTCATGATTTGACTTCCACGCCGAAAGAAGAAAGCGCGTGAAGGAATTTATTTAGCCTGAAAAATTCCGAAGGTATTTGGCTGGAATCGAAACCGCGATCACGGGTTTTTGAGGCGAACGCGCTCCCTCTCGACACCTCTAGGTCGGAGGTTAAACAGGGAAATGTAAAGACTTCGATGTGGCAGAATGGTTAGCCTGTCAAACTGTTATTCAATCACGGGTTCGATTCCCGACCGAGACCTTCGGAATTTTTCAGACGAGAGAAATTCCTTCGCACGCCTTCTTTCAGAATGGAAGTTAAACTTGGGATCTTAAACGTGTACCAGATATCGCACAGGCACGATTCTAGCCACAAGATTTATCTTGTTTATACAGAGTATATTTAAAAAATGTCATTTCCTGATTGCCCAAGAATTTTTCAATTCAAACTACCAGTGACTTGATAATGGCCTAACGGTCGAAGTAACCTGAATCACGTTTGCTCGTCGTGTAACTACCGTGTAATCACCGTTTAGGTAGGCACAAATAATCTTTTTGTTTCCTCTTGCATCATTTTGGGGGTGACGTTTTACCGCCAAAAAAAAAGGTATGAGGGAGAAGGATGCTAGGAAAAGAATAATTTTAGAAAATAAAACACGTATAATAAATTTTTAAAAAATTAGAAATTCTATTCTTTGAACAGATGTTTGGTTGCACTTGGCACATGAAACCGAAATGTGACCATCGTTACATCTTCCATAGTGCCTAAGCACCAAGGCAGAGTGATGGGAAATAAAAATAAAAAATAAATTCCCTCCCCGTGTCTGGTGATTCGATGCATTGGATGCGGTCACACTGCACGCTCACATCATGGTCGGGCCTCGGCGTTACGAAGGGGGCCACAGCTTGTGTCATCTCCCCAAAGGGTTGGCCAAGCGCCGGATCACGTCATCCGTTCACAAAAATGCTTGGATGTCTTCACGAACGCGTGCACACAGATGGCAAAGAAAACATTTCTAATCATGAGAAGTAGAAGAAAAGAAAAAAGACTGAAGGAAGGAAGGCAAGACGCGTGTGCCGAAGATGAGCGAAATCCGAGAAGAAATTCACGGTCAAATAAATGTTCGTGCTCGACGAAACAAATGTCAAACGACCACCTCGGGCCGACCGGTCACACGTCATCACCACAACGATCTGACGGGGGTGGTGCCATCTTACGGCATCGCAGAGAAATCAGGAAATACGGACGAGACTTTGGTGGCGCCGTCTCACGCCCGGACTGCGTTGCCACAACATACACTGCAAGCTGTGGCGGCTCATTTCGAGTCACTCGAGCGTGCTCATTTGGATTTGGATGAGGTGTTGAGTACTGTAGTGGTTGACGCTTCGTATGACTACACTCGCTCATCATTGAACGTGGGTTCGATTCCAGAGCGAGACCTCCAGAATGGGTCCCATTTAGGTGACCACACGACACCTGTATCGCTGGATCACTAGTTTCGGCAATTGTATATTACCTTAAGCAACCAGTAAAACGCCACTAAAACGAACTAATGCCAAAAGCAAAGTTAGGAGCACCACTTAGTCTCCCAGGGGTCCCTGTTGAAGAAGGGGGACCAGAACAAATAATTGCATAAACACTGCAGACCTTGGTTGGAGTCGTCGTTGCGTCTCAGCAACTTTCAACTACTCTTCGGCACCTTCGCCAAAACAAAAGCAAACGTCTATACTGTAAATAACAAAGAAATCATCGATGACGTCACGTGGAACATACGAGAGAGTGAAAGGGTTAGATATTGCACTCCACATCCTGGCACAGTGACAGCATTGACGAGTGGCGCGCGCGGTGCACCACGGGATATGTGTACAAGCCCGATGGCGCGTCATCCTCCTAGGAATGCGTCGAGTTTAGAAGAGGCCGGGTTCTAAATGTGGGATTAGCGTACCCCACCAACCCCATTCTAAACCCTGGCTGCTCATGATTCATGGCGGTTTACCTTCGACAGGTTTCGTGGCCCTGGCACGTTGCCCGAATGCTCTATTAATAGGGTGCCGATCTTGAAATATTACCACGTCGAAGATTTTTTTTCTTGTTCGCTTCAACGAAGAGCAGGCCTCAAAATTTGTGCCCATTTCTGGAGGAAATAAAGCAGCGGTCGACACTCAAGAACTAAACGTCAGAAAGACTAACAGCTTCAAATTCAACATTACAATCAAAACCCCTTGGAGCACATTGAATTCGACTATACAGTAAAACGAGCAGAAGCTCAATAAATCGATAAGACATAAAAAGCAAATACATACAAAGCGTAAAATTCTTAAAAACCAAATATATATGTATAGCTAGCTAACAAATATAAATGTACTGAGTGGCCCAAAAAAACGTGAACTTATTTATATATTATATCATAACTTCTGAAATTCTATATTATCTTTAAAAAAAAACAGGTTCAAACATGACTGCACTTTCATTTGGGATCCTCACCATGTGGGGCTTCTCTTGGCTGTCCAACAGTACAAACATCTGGGTTTACAGATGACCCCAAAATTATCTTGGAAACCCCAAATTCCAAAGATGATTGGTGTGGCAAATGCTAGGTTTACACTTATTCAAAACGTGTTGAAGGAGTGTCCAAGTACTGTTAAGTCAGTGGCCTACTTTTCCTTGGTTGGACCTTTGCTCGAATAGTGCAGTTCCATGTGGGATCCTCACCATGTGGGGCTTGTAGGGGAAATTGAAATGGTTCAACTTGGAGCTGCGAGATTTGTTAGCTGTAG
>JAQGBY010005613.1:0-14398 GCA_034698785.1 Mycogona germanica | reverse complement strand
GCATGGTTACACACCTTTCAGTTGAAGATTTGTAACATTTTCTAACGTCATTGCAATCTCGCCGCTACACGTGATTTTAAAAAAATTAGAATGTTCAAAAATAAAATGTACTTTTTTCCTACTTTGTGAAATAGTACAGTACTCAGAGTTATTATAAAGTGAATAATAATAAATTCGCGTTCTAATGTGTAAAATGTCGCTAGCTTTAATGGTAGCACGTGATTGGCGCTCAAAATGTTTAACGCCATTTTGGTCAAGTGGAGACGCCATGTTTGAATTTTCCGACGAAGCGATGGCTAACTTTAACGGCTGAGAACGTGAGAAATACGAAAAATCGAGACCCGAAATAACTTGCGCTCAACTACAAATTTGCGGAACTATCTCCAACTCAAATTGTATTCAATTTTGTTAAGCAGTTTGTAAGTTATCACAGAGGCGGACACACTGCCACTCGTCGTAGCCCAGTCGGTATTGCGACTGACTATGGCTCGGCGGTCCCGGGTTCGATTCCCAGAGCGGACTCTCGAAAGTTTTGATTTCAGGTTACTGGTGAAAATGTGCCCATAGCATAGTGCCTAAGCACCAAGAGGGGTACAGAAACGCCTGTAGTGCAGAGACTACAATGATGCGAAATTAAAAAAATTACAAACGTAGAAGTGAATAAGTCACACTTTAAGAATTGAATAGATTAAAACCTGTGTCTTCTTGCATTGTCTCTGAATGATTTATTAGGCAGAAATTTATTTGCGTGAAGGCACTACACTCAATTTCACGACTCGAGATCCTGATTAAACTACGATTTAAATTTATTTAACTGTGATTTGTGAATATGATCGCGATTAAGCCTAGTTAGTGACAATTATTTTGAAAATACTCTCGTTTCAATCCGAGTTCTAATTGATAATCGCGAAAAATGTAGACTAAAATTAAAAATGACACCGTTTGTAGGTTATGCTGGCAATGCTGGTGGATCTCTGGACGAGATTAAGCTAACTGGCAGTGACGAAAACGTTGGTTGGCACGAACTTAAATTTCGATCACTACCAGGTTTCCGAGGAACATGTTAAAAAAAGGATCGCGATCTGTTGTTTCACATTTGGGCTTCATGGAAATGCCATTTTGTTTTGGACGCTCACGCACATGCCATGGAAGGTTTGCACCCGCCATGTATTAGTTCCAAACAACGTGACATTTCCATGAAGCCGAACGTGATTTGATCGATCTACACGATCAACCAGGCTTGAAATCAAACCTCGCAAATGTCAATTCACATCGCTACTTTGAAATCGCAAATATTTTCTTCTGACATTTTCTTCAGAAGTTCCTCAGACATTACGGAAATGGTTGCAAACGAGTACCGGTATTGAATAAATTAAATTTGGAATTTCTTTGTTTACCATGACAAGTATCCAAAAGTACGACTCGTCGTGGCGCAGTTGGTTTATGACGGACTGTTGTTCGGCGGTCCCGGGTTCGATTCCCGGCGCGGGCTTCGGCCCGGGGTACTGGTGAAAACGTGCCCCTCACAAAGTGCCTAAGCACTGAGAGGGGTACAGAATCTTCCTGTTGTGATCCGTCACTTCAGTGAATTAAAAAAAAAACTGTTATCAAATACAACATGGAATGCCAACTTTCGCTTTCGATTGTACGTAATGCGTGCCACTATTGTACAGTATAACGCAAACATCAACTCCCACCTGTACGTCGTCTGTTGCCGCTGGGTGTCGCGGCAATCGCGAGAGTGTCTCTTATGCCAGAAACTGATGAATAATTGAGAATTGAGCGCCTAGCTACCAGTAGTCACATTCTAGCCGTGGCGGAAGTTACCATACGCGTCTGTCAATCAACATTAACTATGTATAAGTTACAGTCGTCCGCCAGCTTTGCCTGGTCTATTGTGGGTGCGTTGGCAAAAAAAAATCTGGATCTTTCACACCTAATTTTTTTCTTCCGTTTTGTCGATTGCGCGGCACCTGCCACCAGCTGCTCCCTACCGAACTTCCAAACACTCCGGGTCACCTTTTAAGTCCGTCAACCCGTCATCCAAACCCTACGTGACGACACGTAAGCTGACCCGTTTCTTCCCTCCCCCTTCTCGAAAAAGTGACCCACGTTTCCCATCTCGGGTCACCAGTTGTCATCTCAATCGAGTGACGACCAAAAATTGGGGCTCACCGAGGGGGAAAAAAATGATTATTTTAAAATAACCGCTTTGCTTGTCTAACGCTGTGCGACAGTTGGCATAGATCCACTGTTTTGTAACCGATTTTTATTTCGGTGAAAAACCGCCGCCGCGCTCGGTTTTGTGACAGTGCTGTTAGTTTGAGCCGGAATTGTCATTCAAGATGAATGGTGTGTGTGTGCTGGCAAAGGAGAGAAAGAAATGTATGTGCGACTGCGAAAAATACCCATCCATCATGGCGGCGGAATGGCCGTCGGACTGTGACTGCCGTAATGTACGTCGTAATATACCGAGTTTCGCACTTGCATCTATAAATGCCAATCTCCAATCGCTCTGCATCAGAAAATCACTATTTGTTCCGGTATGGCCTCTGTGCGTGACTGTTTTGCTGTTGACGTCAAGTGGCATTTCACCGAATCACTTTGGTTCGTTGTAGTTGCAACGATAGTTCTTTTGGCCTTGCGCCCGTTTTTCACAAACGAGCCGATAAGTTTCAAATCAGAATTTAGAAATTCGGGAGATTTAAATTTGTACCACATATGTGAGTTTAAATGCCCCAAAAAAATAGTCTGACCGGTGCATTGTGTGATTGCCTCGCAACACGGGACAGCAACACTCTCGCCCCTTCACCAGAGGGCAGCACCAGACAGATGTGATCCATTTTCTCATTCTGCTACGTCGGTTCGAGACCTCATTTCCTTGCTTTAGGTGTGACGTCAGCCCGCGGCAGTGACGTCAGCACCTGTTTTATACTTCTATTCCAAAGGAATGCGTGTGTAGCAATTTCTCTCGCCCAAAAAATTCTACTTATGGAAGTCACTGTCGGGAATTGACCCCGCAATCAACTGATCCCCATTGACTATCCCTGTGCCAGGCTTAATCGCTATTTAAAAAAATAACAATGGCTACTTAGTAAATTAAAAAATATTATATACGTTGAAGACGCCACGATGTGCACCAGCGTTGGAAATCTTATTAGGTGCCGTATATCACGGTAGACAATGTCAATAGACGGTCGCGCCCTATATAAAACTCCAGGGAGCGATTGGGGGCCGCGGGCGGGGGAGGGCAGCACCCCTGGGGGAGGAGGCGTTCATCATTCATTCAAGTGCTGAGCCGTTTCCAATCGCATTGTCCTGCCGCCGTTTATAGGACCAGCACAACAAACACGGCACCATTGACTGGCAGATGGAGTATGGACGCCCAACAACAAATTCTGTTCAAGTAATGACAATAAACTTGAGAATAACGATCGACGATTCACCTGTTTGTCGAGCGTTAGGTGCGTTTCAATTTTCCATTAGTTTCAATTCAACCCACCCACCTCCGCCTTCCCTCCACCACGAAGGTCATGTCGACGCGTCTGGACAAAATGGTCAAGATAAGCGTCTCCACCTTAAATTCTCCCTGCCACTTGTTTCCGTATACGTCCGTTGGACGTACCGATTCGGACTTGAACCCAACAACCCAGAGACACATCCACCAGACGAAACAGGGAAGAATACAAAAATCGCAAAAGACGAGATGTGCCGTGGTCACGGCTTCAATTCCCGACCGACACCTCTAGAATTTTTCACACGCGCCTTCCCTCTGAACGGAAGCATAGACCAGGGGCTGACGTCATTGCCGCGGGCGAAAGTAATCAATAGCACACAAATGGCGAGGAATGGAAAGCTCTCGAACCTTTTCGCAGGGTGATGTCCTCTGGTAGCGGGCGAGAATGTTGCTGCCCCGTGTTGCGAGGCAATCACTCAATACACAAGCTTGCTTTTTTAAATTTAAAATATTTTCGATATTTATTCGATAAATTCGGCGAAAAGAAATCTAGTGAAGAAATTGATTTCATTAGTCTCGACTCGATCATCGATTAAGCGCTGCAGCTTACTGCAGTTGCATCAGCGGCTGAACATTTATACCCTAGTTACACTGGCCAAGCATACTTAATTCTTCAACTCCTATTTCCCCAGAGTGTGTCGACAGTGGAATAGACTAAATGAGTCCCAAGTCAGGAGCCTGTTAGGATAGGACAACCACACCTTTGTCCTTAACTGGTCGTTTGACCCCCGCCATAGGCCCCTCTCTTGGGGGCTGCTTGCGGGTAATAATTGTAATTGTAATTAATCCAAGCATGCTTGAGCAGGTGCGTTCGGACAATGAACAGAATCGGCACGTGCCGATGCTGTTAGGCGCTCTGGAATGACAATCCTTCCATCTCAATTGTGCTCAAGATTATCAACTGTGCTTGAGAGGGTCCGTTCCACTTTTAATAAGATTCGAGCACGTGATTTGTATCGCTCGCGATGAGAACACGATCTCAAAGGACAACTTGTCCCCAATCTCAAGCACAATTGAACTCTCTCGTGCAACTTGAAGCATGCTTACGGTGTGACTAGGATATTAGGAGTACACACACCCGGCGAGTTTAATGTTCGATTCTAAAAACTGCTCTCTCCATTATGGTGAGTTTGGTGACTGTGCGTTTTAGCGACTGACACATGCGCGCGCGCCCACGACGACTGAGGAGGAGGACTTCATTGTCATCCGTCCATCCAGTGTTGCGTGATTTTCGAATTTGGAGTGTGTGTGTGTGTGAGTGGGAGGGGAGGGGGTGGATGCGAACGCAAGCTGCAAAAGTTTGTTCGTTTCTAAGTGCACGGACAACACACACACTGTTGGTATTGGGGCGACTATTTTTGATGACTGTTGATTCGCAGGTGTACCTCCTGCCACATGAGAATACCGAGACTGTTTTAAAAAAGCTGATTTGAATAAATTGATGATGATAGATATCGCGATAGACAATTATGAAACATTATTAGAATCTATATTCTAATTCTGAGAGTTTTAAATTTATTTTCTTTCAACTTTCTGCCTTGGTGTTTGGCTTAACGATATTGAATAAAATTTGAGCTGTAGACAGTTCCGAAAATTCGCATTTGAATCCAAGATATTTCCGATCTAGATTTTGCGTATTTCTTGATAATCAGTAGTTGTCATCGCTTCATCGTAAAATTCAAATATGGCGTCTCCAAATGACCAAAATGGCGCTGAACATTCGAGCGCCAATCTCGTGCTACCATTGATGCCAGCGACATTTTTCACACTAGATCACGATTTTCTAATTATTATTCCACACCTCAAATTACTATTTCACAAAAAAAGAAGATAATAAATTTTCAAAATGAAGAGATTAGATATTTAAATATTAAACATTTCTAAATTCAATATTTTAAATCGCGTGTTGCGGCGCCATTGTTATTGCTATAAAGCGTGTGGCGAATCTACAATTAATGTTCGATTTACAACAATGTATCTTATGAGGGATTTAGTTAGGACGTCTGGATGATATATATCTGAAAATGGTGAATTCGGGACAGGCTGAATGAAGAAGACGAACCGAGTGGCTAACTCGCTTTCATAATAATAATATTTTACTATTATTTTTTTAAAATTAGAACTGGTAATTGCGAAAAATATAGAGTTTCCGGTCTCCGTGAAACTCTATATTTTTCGCAATTACCAAAAAAAAAAAAAATAATAGTAAAATATTATTATTATAAAAGCGAGTTCGCCACTCGGTTCGTCTTCTTCATTAGGGCTGTCCCGAATTCACCATTTTCAAACGTATCTTATGATTATAACATGTATTTTTGCAATTTTATTTTCGCTGGGCCTTCAAACATTGTCTTACAACGTGAGGGCTCAGAAAACTTTCGTGCCCTGGAGTTATTTGTTTTTTTATTACACATTATGTACCTGTTTATTCCAGACACTGAATTAAAATTTTAAAAAAATATCTCATTTCCCGAAGTTTTACATTATCAGAAAATACTTTCAACAACATGATGGGAACAGCTGAGATAACTAGTATGAAATATAACTATCCATTTTCGTCTTAACAATAATTTTCCATTCCACCGTTCTAGCATAACATGTAATTGTTTTTAATTAGGGATAGTGAAATGACCAAGACGAAGGTATTTCGAATAACAGAATAAGTTAATCGAAACTGTATCAATGGATCCTGACAAGAGTAATGTTGCACACATGCACAGCCAGAAGATATTTTTTATTGGAGAAGTGAACCGAATCCACCGTCAAAAATACTGCCCCAGACCAATCCAACGGATCTTCACTACATAGTTCCAAGCTGTTACAGTACTATACAGGTGCAACTTCCATTGATAACCAGGGTGGCGGGTGGTGTTGGAAGGGTGCACTATTGTTGACTTTGACGAGAGCCGCGCTTGGCGTCATCAAAGGTAATCTCGCCAAACTTTTGTTGGACATCTCTCACATATATAAGGTTCAAGGTGTACGTTATCCTGAGTCCTCGTATCCGCAGAAAACCTAAACCGATTGTTCGTATGCTCGGGGTCCTTTCGATGTTGCGTACATCGAAGCTCTATGAGAAAAATAGCCATGTCCAGGGGGTCAATGATACATACTTGCGTAAGCTCGGGTCTCGGGAAGATTTATTCGTGGAATCGGATGTTTGTCTACTGTACACGGTGAATGTGTACGCATTATCGAGGTTGTGCTGAAGTCGGCATCCTGTCTTTGGGTGCCTTTTGATGGATGGATACGCTGCTCTCGCTGTTATTGGGTTACGCGCCACAAATATTGCAGTAATACATATACAGTACGTAATCGATGTTATGACGTATAGGAGATGTCTTTTCGAGCAGTTTCTGAAATATTTTGTCTGTCCGAGTGGATATTTTGAGACATTGGCGTGTTCTATCTAGTTTTAATTATTTCATAGAACTGCTGTACTATGGACAACGTTTATCATTTATCTGTATCGGCCCACAATTCCAATGAGTCTTCAATTTTTTTTCTTTGTAAAGCGAAACTATTTTATGATTTGGATGTATAAATTCTTTTTTAGTTGTTGGTTGCACTTCAAATTGTGTGCGTGTATCCAGATGTTTAAAAATACACATCAACTGTAGGTGCACCCGTTTCTAGATTACTCGTGTGTTTCAGTCGATTTGAGAGTAGCCGTTTGTCTTCACTTTCCTGTTTCGCCAAAAAAGTCACCCCCCCCAAGTCAGACGTATTTCTCAGTCTCACCTGTCGTAGGACACTTGCATTTGCGGTTCTGATATTCGGAGCACTTTAGAATGCGACTCGACGAGAATAGTTGGGTTGTCACGACTCCGAAAAGCGCTTGGTGAGACATTTATTGCGCTCCAGAATACGAGCATCTGATATTCTTGGTTAAACTTCAGTAGGATAAAATTGGAAGCCACCATTTTTCATGTCTTACTCATACATTTTTCGTACTCAGTTTCGTACCTTGGGTGGGTACTTGTCAATTTTGGGATTCAAGGTGAAACAGCAGTCTCATTAAATATCGCGTTTTGTTAATTATTTTACTAGTTCTTAATAACATTTATTTAACCTTCATTCAACTAAATAATTTTTGATAAAATAGATAGATATATATAGATATAGAATAATGTTTGATTGATAGAGTCGGATGTCGAGTTAAGGACGATGTCCTTAAGTATAATAATTAATTTAACGACGGGATAGGGACGACGGGACGGGGAACACTCAATAGTATGAGTATTTATTTGCCCATTTTTTTTTTTTTTTTGGTCTCGCAATGTGTTTTTATTTTTATTTCGTGTGATGTCCACGAAACTCTTGACTCCCGTGACGAACTGACATCTCGGCAATCAAAAGTTGGTCTATCGGCCCGCGCCGAGATGCCCACTTTCGGAGCGCGCCCAGACTAAAGTTGTCGTAACACTATTACACTTTCGACCTGTCAATAGGGATTGAGGCAACTATTAGGTGCATTTGTCGTCTATTGGTTCTCTTCTAGAAAGGTAATATACAGGTGGTCGCGTGACGGAGATGCGCATGTGTTTGACCAGGACGATTCACGACAGACGTCACTTGCCGACTTTTCATTATTTCCCTGTCAAAGTGCAAAAAAATAGGGGGGACGGGGGAAGATGAACCAGCGGCTGAATGAACGAATTGACAACGAACGTGCCTTACGCTTTTTAAAAGTGGAGTTGCAACGATGAAAAAAGTTCACGTTAAATTTTTTTTCGCCAGTTCTAAAAACGTAAAAATACGATTGCTTGGGGACGCATTTAAAAATAATTGCAGGTGAAATCGAATGGACATCAGTTATGTCGTGCGTCACTCGTGCCCATTAGTTCTCCTGAACATTGTAACTTGATATTTAATTACATGACAGTGACCTCTAAACCGTCACCATAAAAGTAATAAGACACCTTTTAATGTTCCTAATAGTTCTGCCGAAAGCAATCTGATTATTTTGGAAATGTGGTGATAATTAGGATAATAATGCCGAGTTTTAAATTTCAAATTTCTCACGCACATATGGCGCCTTGCCGATGGCGCTTCTTCCATTTGGAATACAAAATTTGATGTGGTTTAAACAAAAAGTACGGAAGCAACAAGCTAATTCGGATAAACGTATAACTAAATAAAAACACAAAGCTAGATAGTTTAACGGCAAGATCCGAAAGATACATAAATAAAACGATAAAAGAAATGATATCAGTAAGAATCTCGATGACAGACCACGCTACACTCAGTCATAATCACCGAAATTTCAGGAATATACGATTTAGATCGCCTACTTACTGTAGGGCACAAACTTTGTTTCTTACAAATATTACAGTATCAAATATAAAGATTCTTACAGATATCATTCCTTTTGTCGTTTTATTTCCGTACCTTTCGGATCTTGCCGCTAAACTAAACTATTTAGCTTTGTGTTTTTATTTATTTTGTTGTGGTTTGTTCAACTCTGATGCAACAATTCCGTTCATTAAGTAAAGAGATGCGAACAAATTTCTTCGACATAGTCACCGACTTAGCGCAACATTTATGGTACAAAATTTAAAAAAAAAAAAAATTCGACACACGCAATTCGAAAAATAATTCAGTTATCCTAACTATCCCCAATTTTCAAAATAATCGGGTTATTTTCGGTCCATTTCACTTAAAATATTAAAAGGGTTGGGTCCATTTCACTTAAAATATTAAAAGGGTTGGGTCCATTACGCTGGAACAACGATCTAGTAAATTACTAATTATGTTTTCTCAGACAAGAACTTTTAATAAATAATTAGCAAAATTCTTACCTGTCTTGTTAGGTTTTTTTCGTGTGCAATTTGAACTGTTTTTTTATCGACGATCGACAAGGTTTCAGTGCTAGGCAATTTCTAAAAGAATTTCCGGATAAAAACTCCACGCTAGGTGGCTTGAAGGTGGTTCAGTGCAAAATTGAGGAATGTGGATGTGCAAATCGCCGCCATGGAAACGCAAGACCGAAAACTACGCACAATGTTCAGAACATTTCAGACGTTGCAAAATTGGTGCTAACAAACATCAGCCACAATTTTACTTGAACTAGGAAACATTGCAAATAATCTGCAAATTTTATAGTTCATGATCCAATACATAATCAAAAATGATCTGAAACATAAATGATTAAAGAACCAGAAAGCTAATGAACTGTGGTAAAGCAACAAGATGGCACAACAGCTCACTGTGCAAACTGTAAAACTGTAATAGTCATTTTGTTTTGCCACCTTTCATTCATGTGTGTGTAAAATTTCATTAGTTTCTGTCAAATTTTAACATTTTTAAGAGCAATTTTGTATCGACTACTTCATTTAATACACCCAAGTTTCGCGTTTCGCTCTTGTATTGCGAGCGCCATTTTGAACCTCAAGAATTCGAAAAATGACGTCACTGAGTTGCACGTGCGCGAGGCCAATTCAGAAAGAAAGTTAAGAGCAACATGTGTGCCAAATTTTAATGGAATAAATTGAAGATTCGCAAGTTTATGATCAAATTTTCTATCGAAACGTTTTCTTTGGCCCACACTGTATAGCTTCGTGGAATCTGGCAATCGTGTCGCACCCACCATAAGCCAACCCTCCAGCCCACTTAACTCTTGATTCGCTGGAGCGTCACCAGAGGTCGCAATTTACTGTAACGCACAAATCTCTTTCGCTTTCAAGTTGACCCTGAACGTCCACCGACCCCTCATTTTGGTAGGAAAGGGGGCGGTTTATCCGTGTTGAGAGGGGGGGGGGGGGAGTTCTCTCGCGTTCAGCAACTGTCGTGTCATCAGAATATGAGGTAATTCCCATTTCGTCAGATGTAATATCGAGTATCGGGGTAGCAACCTTTCATTCCCCAGATCGCTTAGCCATAAAAATGTGACACTCTCTCTCTCTCTTCGTAATACTTTGTCTCCTCTTTTTTATCCCCCGCTCTTCATCTTCGCACGGCGATGACGGTCCTGACTGCTAGAGCGAAATCGAACGCGTTTCTGATTATTAGTCTGTTTACCCCCGTCAAAACTGGCGCAAGGGGACCCCCTACTACCCCTCCCCACTCCTCTCACCTCGAGGCAAACCCGATTGGTGTGGCAGAAATGTTTGGGGAATGGAGATGCGGCTGTCACGCGATGCGTCGTCAAATCCGTACGCGATTCTGAGACAGATGCGGCGTTCGTGGCCTGGAAAGGCAACCGTTATGGAACGCCCCCTCTCTCCTTCTTTGGAAATTATTTTCATAAATATTATATACCCATTTATAGTTTCAGCCATTTTTTTTAACATGACGTCATGGACAATTAAAGAACATTTATTTTTCACACACACACTTCGAATTTTATTTCCACTTTGTTTAGCTGAATATAATTTGTAATCTTGCTATATGTTAATTACAGAAATGCTCCTTTTTTAGTCTGAAATTACATTTTACGCTCAAACATCTTTTATTGGATGTGCTGTCGCGGAATTATCCTGTCGCATACTGTCGCATTATCCGGAAATTAATTTCCTAAAGTTTTAAATTTCAGTTCCAAAATTGAGAAATTTCTGTAATAAACATTTTTCAAATTACTTTTTGCCTCTTTCTATTCGCATTCGCGAAAAGAATTAACAGGAAATTAATTTTCTGAAATCTTTGAAATGTTCTTTAACATTTTTTTTTAATAATTTCAGTTCTAAATTTGAGACACAGTAATTTTTAATGAAGTATAATTTGTAGTGAACAAAAATTTTAAATAAGTTTTTTACTTGTTTAAAATTTTGAATCGATTTGATCGATATTGAAATAAGTTTTTTACTTAATTAAAATTTTTGTTCACTACAAATTATACTTCATTAAAAATTACTGTTATTTATTTGTGAATGGTTACAAAATTAAAATCGTTAGAATAAATTCAAAATTTGAAAATTATCACTATATTTAAAGATTAGACTCAAATTTTTCAACGATATCAATCCGAAATGATTTCCAGATTGATACCAGTAACTGCGAGATCTTTGTGCGAGAATCGCAAGTTTTACAAATTCATCAAGATTTAAAAAAATCTGACTGTTCTGAAAATTGAAAACTGCCTATGACAACCTATGACATGAACCTGTTCCGAACTCTCGCGTTAATTCCAAGCGATCGCTCATCACCCGCGCACCGTTTCTTGGCCGCGTCAGTTGTGCCGGCGCCCCGAGGCGTGCGCCATTGAGGATTCCCATTGACAACGACGTTCTAAATTATTGCCGGGATTCGCATAAAAAGGACACATTATTTTTAGTTGGGCTTCCTTCCCATAAAACGTAAAAAGATTCCGTTTTTGTACGCCACTGTATGGTTTTCAATGCCGGCCGCCGATTCTCACAGTCCCAGCTGTGTGTGTGTGTGTTTTATACGATACGATACCTGCCTGGAGCCAAACAACCTATCAGCCTCAGACCCCCGGCACCACGTAAACGTTTCCAACAAAACTTAAAGGAACCCTCTCAAGAGATTTGCCTAAAAATTTAATTTGTATGCCGCCCCAACCTAATTCGATTTTCAAACCATTCCTATTTTGGAATCATGATCAGGAGTTGGGTGGTCAGTCTCATCGTAGGGTGGCGCTGGCGGGGAGTGGATTGGGCGTTCTCAGAAGGATTTAAAAAAATGCGCAGTTTGCCGCACATTGTTATCGCATCAATAGTCAACGAATTGCGGGCCTATTGCGCACGCACAGGTAATACCAAGCCACGGGATGATAACGAAAGAAGTGGGTAATGTCGAAATCTTCTCACGTCTAAGGGGAGGGAGAAGGGGAAAACTTTATTTTTTAACAAGTCATCTGTATGCACTGCTGGTCTCGGCGATCCAATACAACCCCTGACGTATTTTTCTGGTCCAATTTGAAGACATCGTCATTTTTAGTTTTGTTGTTCGTCGGTACTGGAACAGGTAGTGGACAAACAATTTCGATTGGTACGTCCGCCAGGTGGAGTTAGTGTCAAGTCGAGGCACGCCATTCCAAGGAGGGTAGAATGTTTAGAGCCCAAATTAAGTACTGGGCATTGAGGTCGATCGTTGGGTCTTGAATAAGCTACCGGTAAAAGGTTTTATATGTTGCTGGCTAAATTATTTGCGATATTGTATTTGAAGTGGTTGAAATGACAGTACTAACTCGAAATTCTATAAAGTGTTTTTAAAAAGTTTTTAAAAAAGTGTTTAAGTAATTAAAAAAAGCAGAGGATCGGTTATAATAGTTTGTGATTTTCCAAGCATTTAATTTCATAATTTATTTTATAATCATACTATCAAGATTTTCATAAAACATAAAATCATCACAACAAATGGAATTATAGGTGTTTCTCTAAATTTGGATACAGGTAGAAAATTGCAACGTCATCTACAGTGTGTGCATATTGTATTAATTTGGATAAAAGGTAAATAAATCTGAGCACAAAAAATAATTGAATCTTTGTTGAAATGTATGCGTATGATTTTAATGATCGGCAAATAATTGTTTTGTCCGACTGTGCCATTTTCTTTGACCCGCGTTGTTAAATTCAATACTGTCCGAGACAAATGCATAAATAACGACCATGTAGAACAATCAATATTGAATTTCGATAGTTTGCAGAGCAACTATGATTTAATGATCGTTCCACCCAAGTTTAAAGCGATACATGACTGGCTGAACGTTTGCTTAGACCTTAGAGGAAATAAAATTTTCCTTTTACTTTTCTTTTACTTTAAGAGATTTTCGGCATGTAGGTCGAGCAAATCGTCGAATGATTAAGCATTTCTGATTTCTGCGTTCCCATAGTTTCTCCAATTGACGTATAACGACCTTGCCTATAGTGTATACTTATTCTTTTATACAAATGATTGGTTATTTTCACCGTAATTACTTTCTAGCGCCAATGACCAAAGTTGCAGAGAATACATTTTTAGTTTACATTGCTATATAAAATATAAAATATGCATTCAAGTTTTCTGTACACCGCAAAAAAGCCGTAATTTTTTGTACCGGAGAAATGTCACAAAAATGAGATGCCGAAAAAAGCAGACACACATTTCCATTTCGTCTAATGAGATAACGCCGAATTTCACCGTCTAGCGAGCTGTAAATATTTCTATTCTTTTTCTTCTCAATAGACAGTGTTTCTTTTTGCGGCGAAAACGTCACACGTCATGGTGCCCAAACGACACTAAGACTTTCCGTGCCACCAGGATAAAAATTATGCGTATGCGTATAAAATTGTTAAAAAAAACAAATTAGTTAAAAATCAAAACATTATTTTCTTTCTATAAGAACTAATGACTTTAAACATTCTTTGAATTGCAGGAAAATGCAATTAAAAACAACCCAAACAGCACGAATGTGTTTTGAGAGCAACTGCGATAAAATATATTTTTTAAATGTATATATGTTTCATCGGGAACATGAATTTCGGGATGACAAACTAACAAAAATCTTCCTCATTAGTATATGTTTAAGGTAAACACAACCAATTTTTGGAAAAGCTAAAACTTCTTTCCGAATTTTTCCCGAACATCTGTTTATATTGTAATCCTATGGGAGAAAAAATCGTTCGGGGGCTATATTAGGACTCGGCATCGGTTTTCAGAATCTTAAAATTATTGAAACTTGACATGACAGCGTTTTCTTTCTCGAAACTTTTTTCGCTTTTATTTACTTAATGCGATCCACACAAGCGACTTAATTTTAAGAATAAAAGTGAGCATGCAGGGCATTGTCCTGCTTACACTAATTCGACTCTGCTGAATTTTCAATAAAACATAATAAAAATAGCTTTACAAAATTTAGGCTTTTGTAACGTTTGCCTTTGGCTTCAAACTTTAAAAAATGGCGTCTCCACATCAAAAGAATGACGTCGTCGATTTCACGAG
>JAQGBY010005612.1:0-14403 GCA_034698785.1 Mycogona germanica | reverse complement strand
GTAAATGAAGTTGTTTTCCACCATTAAAACAATTCAGCTAAATAAATATGGATTTGTAACAGCTGCATCAAAATTACAAAATTAAATCATTCGCCAATAAATTCATTAATAGCTTGTTTTAAACACTATTTATACGCTGTAAACTAAATTCTTGGTTCTGGATGTTTTTGTTTCAGAATTATGGTTTTGGATCAAGGCATAATCAAAGAGTTTGAAACGCCTGCAATCTTATTGCAAAACAAGTCGTCCATTTTCCACGCCATGGCAAAGGATGCCGGACTCACGTGACCGGAAGTTGAGACAAAAGTGCGTACGATTTAATAAGAGAAAGACCGACTGTTGGTTGGTTGGCGTTTGAGTCTGCCTCAACAATTGGGATAGTGGAACATGCCGGTGAGTTGATGAACAATTTTACGGGCAACGTTGGGACGTAACAAATTTTTCCAGAAGATATAGAGATGTTGCCCGTCCTTTTATGCTGCCAGTAACTCGAGCGCCGGATTTACAAGATTTAAAACTATTTTTTAAAAGTTAGAATTAATTTTCGTTTTGTGGTTGGAAATTATGTGAAGCGTCTGGAAGCCCGGGAGTTTGCTGAGCCGACAATCGTGTAACAAGATATTTGTATTTATTAGAAATTTGTAAATGCTTATATATATATATACAAAAATATAAAATCTTGATTATACGGTGACGGTTTTTTCTTTTGTTAATTTTTCATGCATTCCTGTAATGATATTCTCGGTATTACATTGTGTGTTTCGTGAAAATTAAGCAGTGAGTAATATCAATGACGAGGAAAAAGTCAATCGAAATGCTTCATTTGGTTATTACTATATTTTTATAAACACTTTTAAAAACCATATTATTTCTCAAAAGATTTGTTTGTATAGAATACATGCGAAACTCGATTGAGAATTCAAACAGCATTTCAGTAAGATTGTGGTTGTTGTGGCTTTAAACATTGTTCGAAAACCCAATCGGAAATTTCACGTACGCTTTGCACAAAGTGTGAAAGGACTTTATATTTACAAATATCAGTAACATCAAACAATACTTTTAAAAAACAATCTCGATAAAAAGAATCTCATCCAAGAATATAAGAACATCGATGATAAACTGCATGACAACGATTATGCGACGATTATACGTGCGCATTTACGTACTTCCAAGTTCAACACTTTCAAAATTCAATTCAATAGTGTTTATCTAACGCAAATTAGATGATCAAAATTCTCTTCTTTGGCAATCTAAAATTTTATTGGAATGAAATTGATGTCAATCGTTATTGGCATACGTTTGATTTTGGCGAATTCTCACATCAGTGTTTGGCGTTTAGAGCAGTTGTATAAAATCCGGTCCTGACAGTTTTATACAGTATATTGGAATTTGCATTTTTGGTAGTTTTTCCGCTGCGCAACATTAAATTAGGGCACCCGGCCTTCGTAAGTAGCTTTAGCTGTCGTGTTACAAAAAAAAATTGTGATTTTCAGTTTCATTTGGAAAACGACGATATGAGTATTGCCACGAATGTCACGCAGTAGATGACGAAACAGATCCGATCAATCGCCGTGGCCAAAAGCAACCAATCGTAGCTTGTCCTGGATTTGTCCTGGTGGTTATTGGTAGTGGTCACGTGATTTCCGGTGTCGCCCAGTTCCAAGTTGTTGTCATCCAAAAGCTTCATGCTCGTTGCCTACAAATCAACACAAACCATTCGAGAAAAATTATAAATATATTTTAAAAAATTTTAAGAGTTTACAAAGGTGTCTTTTAAATTCAAAAATGAATCAAAATATATTTGTAACACTGACAATGTCTATCGGTTTATTGATAGCCAGATACAATTAGCGATAAACGTTCTTCATTGGTGGTAAATTGGTTGCGTTTCTCACCTGACATATGGGTGTGCTGAGGCACAGGGCCCTTTTGATCGGTCCCAACAGCAGGGACCGGAAGGAGGCGGGAGTCGTCGTGTAAGTTCGCGATCGGCTCAAGTTGATGACTACCACCGATATGACGAGAGACAGGCCCGACATGACCAGCGAATTGGCACAAAATAATACTGAAACAACAAGCATACAGAACAATATCATTGCGAATTGGGTCACTTTTTGATGTACCACACTAGTAAACGTGCTTGGTGTTGAAGATTTAACTGACCGATGGCCGGAATCGATTTTCCTCCTGGTGGCACACACCATCCCAGATAGAAGAGCAATCCGGTCTGAAGAAGCAGCGCCACGGCACCCAGCAGCATTTTCTCTCCGGCACGAGGTGGCAACCAGAAGAGGACCAGTGTCAGGCACATGGCCACCACGCTCGGCACCACCACCGTCAAGTGATAGATGGGCGAACGACGACGCAACAGCAGTTTGTATTCGACCATCCGGTAGCTGCCACACAACACAAAATATGCTTTCAATTACCTTGAAAGTCCGCCCTGGACACAGAGTTCATAAAAGTCGTCCGCGATCCAGACTGAAGTTGAAAGTTTGGTTAATTAGCAGTTGTGTATTTACCTGTCTTCACAGCATTCGTAGCTGAATTCTTTCATGGATCCCTTGATGTTGAGCAGCTCCCATTGAGGATTTTCCGTATAATATTCCAATGTGCTCACCTTGAAAGATAACAATTCGGATGGTGAAGTTTCAATGGAAACTTGCGCGTTAAGAAAAATATCTGGTAACCACGATAAACTTACACTCACAGAGACCAATAATGATTTTGAAGTGCAATAGTTACATTTTTGTGAAAAATATATCGTCTTTTTACACGCACCCCAAAAATCATATTCGACTCCAACCCTCTCAGTTTAGTACGCCTCATTTCGTTTAGCCTCTCTCTCTCTCTTTTTACTTCCAAATCTCTTTCTACTTTTATAAAGCGCACTTAAAGACGAGCGAAGTAGCAAATCAATGGACCTTGATAATTGAAAAAATGTTTTGTCCAGTCTTTCAAGCTCAATTGGTGGAGTCTTCACTCGTGTACCTCGCTTGAGTTGTGTTCCTCGCTGAGCTGGAGGCTGACGGCGGCCACGTCGTAGGTCCACGAGCCCATAACGACGGAACAGTTGTGTTCGTCGAACGGAAATAGCTTGTGGTCGATGGTGCACGTTGTGTGGAATGTCACTGGAGGAAACCAGTGCACGATGCCATCGTTCGTCAGGAACAGATTGGATTTGCCATAATGATCCATGTTGGAGGCTTCAGCGCTGCAGAGAGGTCCAAATTGCACAACAAAATTGCGAATCAGAAGTGCTGAATTGTCAAATTAGTATTTCCCGCAATTTTCATGTCCATGAAAATGAATTTTTAGATAGTTAATTTTTCTCGAGTTAATTTTTCAGTTATTCATGTCCTCAAAATATTAAAACACATTTTAAGTCAATTCTGCAGCGCAAATATATACACGTTGTATATTGCAAATGAATCAATATTTTATCTTAAAAATAATGTCAATAATTTTGTTTAACCTGTTGTACAACGTCACATCCGGTTGCCATATTGTATTAGCAGCAACCATCAGATGGTCAAGACCTCCATATTCCTCTGATTTCCATTGAAGAGTTTTATCTTCCCACGACTGTGGAGAGGGGCAAGAAAATCGGTGCTCAATTAAATCTGCAGTAAAACAGAATTTCTATTTGCAACAAAAACATTGAACGCATTTCACAACAGACTTACGAGTTTCATCCATCCATTGACTGTTAATGTTCCAGTCGATTCGTCCTATTTTATTTGGAAAATCATAAAAAGGTGTTACAATAATTACTATGTGTCCTTGAATTTTTAAGATCTACAGGTAGAAACAATGTTGTCATGGCTCATGGCTTAATTTCGTGATTTTAAACTGTGCTCGTTCCAGCAGACCTACAGAAAGCCCGTCACTCTTCCTAATCATTTTAAAACTCGTATACATGTAGATTCCGTAGACTTTTTGTGGATTCAACTTACCAGGCTGTGTATGTGAGCTATGTCAAATATGATTTCGACAAACACTGTGTCGTTGTGATTCTGAACTGGGCGGTTGTGACGATCAACATTGCCAAGTAGATCTTTTCGTAATCTAGCCATGTGCCTCGCAGCTAAAAATTAAGGAAAATTGAACATTATCGAGAGGTACGGGAATACTGAATATGATACTACTCGAGACCGGTACAGCAAAATACAGTATGTTCAAATCATATCTTGCATCACAATCGCATCCATCCGTGTATCTTGCCATGTGACTCAGAAACTAATCGTAATTTCAATGAAATTAAGATAATATCTGTCTGTAGAGCCATTTATGGTACCAATAGTCGTTTAGATAAGGGGGATGAATAATTTCAAGGGGATTCATCCACCCCAATTTATTGCTTGTTGTTTGCCGTTTTATCTGCTGCCCCATTTTATGGCAATCACTCATAACATGGAAGCATGCAGGCAATGCGAACTCCTAGGGTGCAATGGAAGTAACTTGTACCGCTGACCATTTATTTCCATTACGCTCGCATGATTTACGATTTGTAAAAAAAATACTTTTTCTGAGTCAACATTACTGAAGGACTTTTTCACAATTTAATTTTTACTCATTTCGTTCAACCTATTTGCATCAAAAAGATCACAAATATCAATTGTATCAAAAAGATAATTGAAAAATTTGCCTAATGTATGTTTTATATGCAATTTGTAACCCTTCTTAGCGCGGTCTTAGTAAATTAGGAACTTTTATCTGTGGGGTCCCATATATTTGGTTTGTCCAGGGCCGCTGTTAGTTCTGCGCTTGTGGTTACAGTGGATTAGATACTGAATCGAGGGAGTAGTAATTTGTGAGCTAGGGGGGACATAACAACTTTCGCATGGCGAAGTATGATTTACTACTCTATATGCAGCAGAGGGATACATAAAAATATTTTTTTAGTGTCAGTTCCTCCGCACTCAAACTAATAAGTCCCCAATTTACTAGGGAGATGGACCCTTCCGGAAGTTCAGTTTATTTGGATAAGTGACTTGCATACGACTGACTCATTGCAGAGCGCTTCCCTCGAGCGTTGCTAAAAGGCCGAGAGAAAGTAAGGGCTTTTTCACAGTTCGCGCTTGATACATTTTAGACCGCATCTTCTGGCCTCCAAAAAATAAATTATTTTTAGAACGTGAATCCACTTACTCTATTTTTTTTATCAATCGTCAATATTGATGAAGCACACAGGAGGGGGAGCGGGTTTGAGCGAACACGCTGGTGGAACTCCTTAACAAATATCTCAATAATAAAGAACCTGAAAAAGTCAGGAGATTGAAGGACACAATCTAAAGTCGACGACACAATCTAAAGTCGTCGACTTTAGATTGGGTCCTTCAATCTCCTGACTTTTTCATTTTATAACCCCATCGACGTCTTCCCAACTCTATTGGAATAAAGAACCTACCTAATACCTTAGTTACACTGGCCAAACAATTTTCAAATTTCAAATGGCAAAAGATATTGCCATTAATACCATACCATACCATAAATACAATCTCCTACAAACTGGAGATTGATGGACTGCTTTGAAATAGCCCGTGTAATTGTCTTCTTTTGCCATGTGAACACACTATAATACATACAAGAATCCCACATGATAATTCCATACAGTTTTTAACATGAAATTGTTTCACAGTTTAGACGCCACACGAATATAATGTTCTCGAATTTGATCGTCCTAAAGTAACACCCCCCCCCCCCCTCCTACAGTCTATGCGCCCTTTGTGCTGCACTTTTGCCAAACAGCTGCCATTCCGGATGATTTCATCCCCCATCTCTTCGGATGTTCCACCGCATTCTCTAATGACGCTCCCCGCTGTGACCTTTGACACGCGCACTCACTAATGTGCCTCTAACCTATGCTCCCGTTATTTTTATTACGCACTCATAAAGTTAATTGCGGGTACGGGTGCGTGTGTGTGTGGTAAAATGACGTACTTGGCTTCGAGATCATTTTGAATTGGAACCAATGAACTGAAACGCCTAATAGGAAATGAGACTAAAAATATCAAAATTAGCAAATCGAATTTTATTTGCTCTATTAATACAACAAAATTGGAATTCGCAATCGAGTGTGTGTGTTATATTTTTTCTCGCCTCGTTACACATACATTTTCGTCATTAGCCCCCATCGCGATTGACCTAGCTCACACCGAACCTCCCCCCTCAACTCAACCAAATGTATTCGTGCATTACATGAACACGCATAGTGTATTTTCCGCTCGCGCCTAATGGAATTAAACGCCATTTCGCGGATCGTAATTCAACTTTTATTCACGGTCGTGCGTGGGGCTCAACTACCAACTGCCGGTTAATGCCCGGGCACGGGCGGGTCAGTGCACACACAGCACGGTGGTGAAATATGGATTGCGGGTCGACACCGTAGCATAATAACCCTTTTGCCATCCGTATGTCGTCGAGCCCCTCCCCCATTCATGAAGCACATGGTTCCAAAGTGACTAACAGCGCTCATTCATACTTTTTTTAATGGGCGCCGGTTGACCCAGTTGGATGACGCGGGCAATACGAAGATCGACCCGCTCACTCAGTTTGCCATCTTTGTAAACGAATATGGCTTCCAAGACGGTCGTTTACTCTCGTTTTGCATTGCTAAAATACCCGGGCGGGCAAACACCAGATGTTGGTCCTATAAAGGGATGTGCGAAACTATATTTTTGCCAATTTTCGTCTACTCGAGAAAGACCGCGCTTCCATACAAATTACTAATTAGACTAACAAGGTTCTATGCTATGTATGGCCTTTATGCATGACTAACGAATTGATGCCCTCTGTTCCATCCATTGCAGATAATCAGTTGATTCGTTGCAGTGATCGGTGATCGTTAGCTGAAATATGGGTTTTAAAACGATCGGGACAGCTGCGAACGAAAAAGACGAACAGATTAGCGAGCTTCAAATATAATATCACTATTATTTAGTCTGAGTCAACAACCACAAGCGGTGATCAACAACCACAAGCAAAATCCTATTAGCACACTTGCCAACTGACAAAATGTGCGCCACCCAATGATATAGTTCAGCGTCCGTATATGGTCGATGCAAATAAGAACGGGATCTAATAGAGTGCAGGACAACAGACACCAATACAAAGGAAGGGGGATGACATAATGGGGGATTATTCTTTCATCCCGCAATGGAGGCGTTTAATCTATGTGGGTGTAGATTGTCACAGGTGCGGCCATGTTGGCTTCCCGCGAATCATTCCGTCGAGTCACGTCCCTTCCATTTAATAGATCCCCCCCCCATTCGAAATCCAGCGTTTATAAATTCAAATTAAGATTGATTATAACTGCTTGTCCATACCGGACCAGCATCTAAAATAGTCTACGATGCTGTTAGTCTTCTAATCTGAGAGTGGTGCCTCCATGAGCACGATTATATAAATAAAAGGACACAAACTCAAAAAGATATCGAGTGACCAAATAAAATTCGTTATATTTATCCATTTTCCCAATAAGGGGAAAGGCGTCTTACGGGGTGTTCACCGGAGGTTTTTTCCGTTTTTTCCCCCAGCAAACTCGGACAAAAACTCTTACAAATTAACCACAAAAGGTGTGTGTTCTTGTTAGGCCTTTTTCGACATAATTAAGATAGCGTATACAGGGTAGATCTTTCTGGGCGCCTTTCCATAGAAAAATAAGCATTTCATTCGACACAGCTGGTCTCACCAAAATTGGTCATTGTCAAACGCACCCCAACTGCTATATGAGCCTCGATAAGTATGCCGAATCTCTATATACCTTTACCACACTCTCAGCATACACTGTACACACATTTGAGATGGGCGTCTTTCTTTCAAAACGAGCAGCTCTTTAATCCAATAACAGACTCGCCGCTGTGGTTCGTTGTCTAGACGCACCCGACCTCCAGCATGATGGATGTACCAACATTGAAAGACAATTCGGGAAACTTAAAATGGCGGCCGCTTCGAAGAGGGATTTGTATTTCGTACACATGGCGAACAAACAATTTAATGCGGCAAATCACCAACAACCTCGCTTTACAACAGGAAAATCGATAAACGAGTAAGTCACATATTGTATTTTCATTTTTATGTGCCAAAAGGTCAAAAAAATGTAATTTAAAATTAATCAAAATTAAAATTCCAACGTCTTTCGAGAGTGGGGGCGGGGCGGCATAAAAAAATTCAAAAGTCATTCGAGATAGGGGAGCGTCGTACAACACAATATTATAAGATTAAAACAGAAAAACACAAACATGCGAATGCCAAATAGATTTCAACGCACCACCATCCAGAACGACTTTCAAAGTCACAAATTACAACGGCGAAAAAAATTTAAAATGACAATTTTTTTAACATTATTGAGTGCACATGAAGGGGGCACACATTGCAATTTCATATTAAAGAGATTTATCAACAAGATTCCATGCGAGAGAGTGCGTATGCAATGAAAGTTGACACAATGAATAATTAAAAAGAGACCAGATTCAAATTTCAAAATTTAATCTTAAGGTGACATTGAGTGTTGATGGAGGCAGGAAGACGTACCTTGGATTACGAAGGGTGAAGGAAGGGGAGATGTTTATAAAACGTGTGGGGGTGGTAGAGGGGGTGCGTTCCCCCTTCGTGGTCCGCCGCAGTTTTGACAAGTGACAAATGGGTCTACTAATCCGGACGGTGTGTGCATTCGTCTCACCCTTCGTCCCATTGTGTCCAGCAGACACAATAATATCCAACAATATCTTCATGAGACCCCCTCCAAAATTCATAAACATATCGTGTCACTCCTCCTTCAACACATATTTCCAATAATCCAATGCTTAAAGTTGACATTTAAGATGAAAAAGTGAAATTTTTCACTTTGCAACCAAAGTGTTGTCCGATTTGCAGTAAAAATATTTCCTAAAATTTGTTTTTCAAACACTTTGATCAACACATTAAGCTCCACACATAGTGCTCCTTATTTTTGTCTGAGATTTCGGTGTCCTAGGACCATACATTGAATGGCGAACGTGTCGCCCATGCAGTGAATGTTTAAAGGTGACAGCAGATGTGATCCTTGACCCGGCTTAAAAGGTAGCGCCCCCTCTACCCAATACCACACGTGTGTGGGCTGACCCAGTTCTCCTACTGACCCGTTCAATGTGTATTTTTTTGTAGGTGGAATTCGCGAACTCAAAAATGCAGTCATGTCTGACTGGTGACAAGATAAACTTTTTCGCTGTAAGCAGGGAGAGGGATGAAATTCATGCAGCCAATTGGCGAGAGGGGATCGACTGTCTGTCTCTAATTGCAATCGAGATTCATGTTAGGGCCGAGACCTCAAGAATTCAGCTAGAGGTAATTAATTAACAATCAATATCAATTAACTCACTTGCTGTCAATTTCGAGCTTCACGAAAAGTAAATAAAAAATTGCCCCTATTATCGGTCATCAATGGAGTATCTCTAAAGTCAAAATATTGTTTTTCTCACAGCGCTTACAATTATGAACAATTAATTTAAGCAATTCTTAAAATGGTTTTTCTCAAGATGACTGCCTAATAAAATTCTGACTAAATAATATGTTTTTGTGTGAGTTTAGTAAAACAAAAAGGTCAGTTAAGGGTGTGTTAAATTTGAATTATATAAAGGTTAGCGGGGTGTATATCAGCCTTATGGCAAAAAGCTAATTTCTAGTACTTCATCCCTTTTCGTAGTTAATATTTATTGTGCGTGACCTTGACCCCATACACACGTCTACTTAAACCTGGAAGGGGGGAAAAACTTCGTATCGTTCTGAAACGGTTTTGAATAATTTTGTACTAATTAAAATTTGACTTGTGTCATGCACGAACTTACCTGAAGTTTCGGTCGAGCAAACGCCACAGCACCAGCATAAAAGTAGAATTCCGATTAGCGGCAAACCGGATGTGAATCCATTGCAGGACGGTCGACGATCGACGACACCCATCGCGACGTACGTCTCCTTCGTCATCCTGCGACGGTTCCAGCAAACTTGCGCCGTTGTTGGGGCCATCACTGTGTCACAAAGGTTGGAATTGTCGAAGGGTTTTTTTCACCCCCGTCCAATCAGTCGGTCGAAACGTCACAAGGAAGAACAGTTGCACTTTCTGCGTCTTGAATGGGCGTATGCGGTAGAGAACTGTTGTGAATAGACACGAGGAATCCTGTTTTGAGTATTGGTTCACTTTTTCGATGAAGATGATAAACGATGATTCAAAAAGAGTTGCTCTGGCTGCTGAACCATCGTCATTTCAACTTGCCAGCTGTTAAGAGCTTAACACCTTCCGTGAATGAATGGTGAAAGGAAAGGTAAGACTTGCCCGTTCATCCAGATTATTTTTAAGGAGTTAAGATAATCTTAATTGTAAAGTGTATCGGGATCAAACATTACGACCTTGGGTTTGACAGTCACTACTAGCCCACATTTGACACTTTCGTTGAGTCGTCGCAATAAAAACGCATTAATTGAAACAGTATTTTTGTTTCGTTGCGGTCCATTACTTTCTGTATTCTAACAACCGGGTGCTCTCGCTTGCGTACATGTGAAACGCTTAAAGATAATACGAGTACATAGGAACTTTTAATTTCTGTCAAAAGGCAGCCTCTTTGCAGAGCTTAGTGCCATTCAAATGCAGCTGGAAGATCAATTTCAACGCTCATCAAACTTAATTAATGGTAGATCGTTCATCAAATCTGTTTCCCTTCGCTCGAGTCGGCTAATGGGTGGGCCGACGTACATTAACTCGAAGTCCACTAAGTCGTGTCATTTGTTTTAAGATGGACACAGTTTGCAAACCCAAGTAAGAAAAAATCAGGAGCGGCTGATCATTTTGAGTTGTTCGAGGCCGGGGATGTCCGTCCTAAACGGATCAATGGTGACATTGAAAAATGCACCCGAACTAAACGAGCGCAAATTTAATTAACAAATATTGAATTTGTTGCGAAATTTTGAGTTTTAATTTCATTCTTATGAAAATTTAAAAAAGTCTGGCCTACATTCTGAATTATTTTTTTGATAGATTAATAATCACTGAAACGCTTCATCTTTTGCATTTCTTGTCGGCAACGCCATTGGAAGTTATTTCGTACGCACGTCGTCATGCAATACCTGTCAAATGCGATTCCAGTGATTATAATTCAATGTGGTTCACACCCACATCTCGATTAAGTTGTTAGAAATGGGGTTTTAAACAAACTTGTTATTTCGATACGACTTAAAATGGAATCGTGGTATTTCGCTGTCGTATCCAAAAGCACGGTTTTAGGAACACCGCTAGATGTTACAAGAACAAAAATATTTAGATTTGCCAACCTAATATCCAGAAGGTTGAACGTCTTGGCTGTGTGCTCAACGTCGTCAGTCTTCGTTTATCGAGGTTGACATGCCGCAGAACTTTTTGAGTATTGTCTCTTTTTTGACCAGGGTTCGTTCACTTCACCGCATATCGCAACGTCGTAAAAGTTGTTTACTCGGAAAACCGAGCAGCACCCAATCAGTTTTGCCGTTTCCTTTTCCAATGAACGAGTTTCGTAGCACCTCCGCTATCGTTTGCAGTCTCCTAACTGTTGTTGATGGCGGTGGCCGTGATGTTGGCTTGTCCCTGTCGTCGGAGGACCGCCGTGAGCGCAGCTGGCGATGGACGCGACACCTACTGGAGGAATCAATGGGAACCAATGGGGCGCGCTCGTTTTCGGGGCGTGCTGCGAGGAAGTTGTTCCTCTTGCTTCCACATTGGGTCACACTTGACAAAGACGAGCAAAGACCGCCTAATCCGATTCGATAAATTCCCGGAACTGAGTTGAGTTGCAACTCGAAAGGATAATGAGTCTTCGACTCTTGCGCGGGGTCGTGATAATAATGCGTTATTGGTAAACAATTTTTTTTTCACTGAAGTGTATATCACAACAGGAAGATTCTGCACCCCTCTCAGTGCTCAAGCACTATGTGAGGGGCACATTTTCACCAGTACCCCGGGAGCGAATAATCGAGAGCCCGCGCCGGGAATCGAACCCGGGACCGCCGAATCACAGTCAGTCGCTAAACCAATTGCGCTACGACGAAGAGTATAAAACAGATGCTGACGTCACATATCTGGCGCGTTACAAAGATATCTCGAATCGACGTAAGGGGATCGGATCTGGCAGGTGCTGCCCTCTGATTCTGTAACGTGTTGCGAGGTAAACACACAATGCTCTTGCACCTCATTCAGTGAATTTTCTTGAATTTTTCTTTATGTCCCTCACTGGTCTTGGTTGTCTCGGTTGATGACATGCAGATGCCAAGAAGCTGAGTCTTGCGAAATGCCGGCTGCCGATTGCAGCAACTGTCTGTGACGTCACGGTTGTGGGCCTAGTGACAGCTGAAGTTCGTAGACGTGCTCGTGTGTTTATGTATGTATGTGTGTGCGAGGAAGGGAGCAGATGTTTTCTGAGGAGCTCGGGCCACCTTCCTCGTTCCTCCCAACTCCCGCTCCCTCAGAAGTTACTTTGGTTGGTGTCTGCAAATGTCTTGCAGAGGTCACACCAATTCCTTTCCCTTTGAATTGATTAACCATTTTCCTGGTGGTTGATGTTGATGACGAATTGATAGAGTATTTCAATGCAAGTTTTATAAGTGAATGGATTTCATTTCTGTAAACACCAAAATAATGCCTCTGTATTCCGTATTTTCAGTCGTTCTTCATTTCTATTCATTGACCATCGTTTTTCTATGTGACCAGATTTTAAGAAGTTCTGAGTCATTCGTTTTTATTGAACAGTTAGGACACACCCATTCTTCTGAATGTGCGACTGGGAATGCCTCCGACCTCCCTTCTCCTCTCCCTTACAGAACCAACAACATGGCCACCATTAACTCCTATCTCGGTCATCTCAATCGGTATTTAGCTGGGTCCCTTCTGTTGGGACAACGGGTAATGGGCGCAGATATGGATCAGGAAAACATGGGGAGCTACTCGGGAATATTACCCCGAGTACAATTTGAAACTCGTATTATTCGCTCGCAATCTGATTCGCCTGGTTTGCGCCGATTGTTGGGGACGGGGACTGGCATTTTTCTGTGGGGGGTGGGACCCCAAACTGTCGACAACATTAGGGGCTTGTAGGCGAGCAGATAGCTAAAAATAGAGTAAATCCAATTCCATTCGGCAGATAAACGATCGATCGTTTTTGAAGATAGAAAATGTCATTGCTTCTTCGATCAATAGATAGAAATTAACTTCTACTAAGTTGTTTTGATTGGTGAATGCAATTAATTATCCCAATCTCATGTTCCTGCCCCCTAACCAACATCCAGTAAACAGTTTTAATCAAAGAAATCTTTTAGACACGGTGATCTGAGTCTTATTTTACTCAAGTTTTGTTGAGGGGTTTCCAGAATAATCACTGTTAGCATCCATGCAATGCGCGGAAAATGATCAATCCTGAATTATTGATAGTTCAGTGTTGGGCCTCAACAAAAAAGCGATTTATTTCATGGAGCAATACGTGAAAAGCTCTGTCGAGAAATAGCCCTTTAGATCAATTATCGCGTGAATCGCAGCAAATTCAGCACGATGCATCAAGGAACCCCTTAATCGGAAAACTTTAAAAATGTTAATATTCGAATAAATAAAGTTCGATCAACAGCACGATACAGTATGCACGTTCCGTTATAGCTCAATTGATTGATTGAAAGACAGGCTTGGAGGTGCGACGGACCCTGTTTCGATTCCCGGCTGAAGCTCTTTCATTTTATTTGATCACGGGATAGAGTGTGTGAAGGCAATGAAACACTTGTTGAGTAGGGGAATAGAATCCCCTGTAGTGTTGTTTACTACAGTTTACGTTTAAAAAAATAATAATAAAACAGCCAGCATTTTTTTTTAGTTCGTAGGTTTAATCGCGCTTCTGTTGGATCTACGGTGTATCAAGTCAGGCGAGGCGATTTTGTTATTTTATTCGATGTGATCGTCGTCACGACAGCCCCTGTGTATCGAAGTGGAAAATAACTGGGCACCATATGCGGGCACGTGGCGGAAGGTGGAGTGGTTGATGGGGGGGGGATGGCCGGGGCTGGTGTCGGTGGTACCCCAGCCGCGCCACGATCGGAACAATATTGCGGATTAGCGCCGTGGGCTTCTCCGCTCTCTTGGTCCCCCGGGGGGGAGACGTAGTGACAACGCGGATTTGTTCAATCAGTTGTCCGGGGGAGCGGGGGTGGGGTCTGGCCGTGCAACGGGCCGGGCAACGTGTTCGGTAAACGACATACATGTATCTGGTACATGTACCGTCTACACAGCGTGTGGGAGATTTTTTATTTAATTGCAGTGATGCCTCAACATGTTGTTTTTATTTTTAAAAATTTGGATTTTCAATCGTTTGACATTTATTATGTTAAATTGAAAAATAATCATTTTTAAAATATCTATTT
>JAQGBY010005611.1:0-14403 GCA_034698785.1 Mycogona germanica | reverse complement strand
CCCATCATGGTATCTAGCATTTATTGCAATATTGTTGGTTTTTATACAAAAGCGCTTTTAAAAAAGGCCGCACAAAACCTCGATATTACCCAATATCGCCGAATCGATCATAAAATGGACATAATCGAGTGGCTCGATATTATCGATGCAGACGATAATCATTTTACGATTTTACGGCAAATTCAGAATTTGATCATGACTTGGTGATGACGAAAATAATGTTTCCAGAAATCCTTAGTTGAGAACTTGATTTTCTCAGAAGTTGCTCCGAAGTTGATTTTGAGAAAGACCAAAATGCGCACCCTGGGATCGAATAAACGAGCGAGAGCCAGCGCCGGGAATTGAACCCAAGACTCTCTCGCACCACGAGTCAATCTCTCAATAAACTGAGACGGGTCTCATATGGTTGAACCTGCAATATCCAACCGTCGGGTGGCGCTGCTGGTCGCTACATGTCCACTGCCACCCCCACCGCCACCGCAGATCAACTTATTCTTGTGACCAAGACGAGAGAAGACGCGCGTCGACCGAAAAACTCACAATAGACGAGTCTCATTTCTTGTCAGACTTCAGAATTATCGCAGCAATCCACAACGCTCGGCCAAGCACGAAACTGCTAATCGCGACTATTGTCCCCACACCGACACGACCAAACCGGAACATCGCGGATCCAGCGCCGTCTGACGCCTGGATTCGTCAAACGCCAAAGCCGCCGGATGTCAACAATTGCCCCAGCCAAAATGTGCAACAATATTAACAAAATAAAATTTTAAAAACTAAGAAATGAAATAGCAGAAACTAAATGGAAACGAGATCATGTCATGGTAATATTAACTCTCGCGAAATCGTTACAATCGAGTCTGATATTGATGTTGGAAAGGACCACCAGATGGCGCTAATTTGAGGATTTCTCCGTTGGTTTTCTGGTGTCCGGTGCGAGCTTGTCTCGACCCCCGCATTCGATGGATACGAAATTAATTACAAGCGCGCCCCAACTCGTCTTTCCCTCACGTCTTAATCGCGCGTCTCCGCCGGATCCAGGTGTCGGGTTTCCGGGAGCGGATCCATTGACCCTGACACAAACACTCCACCACCCGTCTACAAAAGAATCGAGCACGCAAAAATATTCCAAATACCACACAAACCAATTATTTACTTAGAATTGAATAAGAAATAAATGTTTTGAACATTAGTCAGTTGTCATTGACAGGTCCCGGGTTCGATTCCCGGCGCGGGACCTCTGACGAACCAAACAATGTGACCGAACGTTCACATGGCTTTTTCTCATCGTTTCACCGGTCTCACAGATTGGATTCGCGGGTCACCCATTTGATTAGCTTTCAAAAGTCGACCCGGGTTTGGTATCCGTTGTGACCGGGTCACCTCAGGCGGAACACAAATTACTCTCCAAAAGAAGCTTAACGCCGCTGTTTCTTTCATTTAGTGCGAGACCTTCTTCCTCCTCTAGACGCGGACGAAATAAATTAATGGACTTTTTCTCTCATTGCGGGAAGGAAGATCTGCCTAAGACAAGAAATAAGACCCCCAATCTACATGAGAACACATATCACCGATCAGAATAAAGCAAATACAGTCGAACTAGAAGAAAAGAAATATTGAACTTTGTCAAACGCATTTAAAAAATGCAAAAACGATTCCAAGCGTTTTTTGGTCATTTGGATAACATGACATTTAAGAAATGTGAACAACCTAAAAGAGCCAATAAGAATCAATAAGTAAGACTGATATGCAGATGATTCCGATATGGTACATTTGCAAATATAAGTAGAGAGCGCTCCTAGCGTCAGAAGAAAACCTTCCAACTAATCCGTAATCTGGATCTGGGTCGACTATTAAGGGTTGGATGGTCGAACACGAAAAGGATCTGCGAGCTCGGATGGCGTGTCAAATGAGAATGGCGTTGATGAAAGCCATTAAAATATCGCGTTGCTCCCATCTACGTCATGCGGATCGGTTACTAGTGATTCAAATTTAATACGCGACCGGCGGTGGAAGAAAAACGCAACTCGGCCGGATGAAAACTGATACCTATTGAAAACTTTTCATTTCACTCGCACTAGATGGGCGTCTCCACTTCAAGGGGATATAAGATCTTGCCAAGAGATTTGACAATTGATTTTAAATTCATAAGCAAAATTATGAGGGTAGATCAAAAAATAAATAACACCTGTGCGCAAGAAATAATGACGTTTGCATGTAGCGGCAGATGGAAGTCAGCGGTTTTTAGATTTCTCGGTGGTTTTATATTTGGGAATTCGTACAAATACATCGACTTCTGTTCCACTCTGTTTTTTTTTTAAATGTCTATAGTCCAGCGTGTTTGATTTGCGATGAGTTGAAGCGACTGCTCGGTAGATGGCGTTGGCGATAGATTACATGTTCGCATATGGACGTAGATCACGATCGGAATTATATCTGTTAAACTCGTTGCTTAAACGCTAGAGAGCGCGACGAGTTTAAACGCGCTGGAGAGCGCTAAAACGCGTTGGTTAAGCGCCGCCTACAATCACTTTGTGACGTCAGTTTCCGCAACGCGGCGTTGCATTTCCGTCCCGAATGTATTGTAACATAATCCCCAACCTAAAATTTAAAAAAACAATGCGCAATACATGAATTTGGACACTGTTACTTCCGAAATATTCTGGTGCAATAATAAACTTCTGCCAGCACCAATTACAGAGAAACAATAATAGAATGTGTAAAACAACACCAGAAGGCTTAAGACAAAAATGATACCACACCTAAAAAAAAACGCATGCAATACAATTATATATGTTTCTTAGCAATACAGTCCACGGTAATTTGCTCTTAAAAGAACCCTTACTTAAAAAATAAATAGTTCCTAAAACCCTTGCAAAAATACGATCGTTCAGTCAATTGCATAACTTTACACTTTTGCAATGACACTTTCTTGATTCTAATCAACGATCTTTTGAGATAAATATCCGGTAGCATTCAATTAAGATAATTATTTCTTGAATTGGAATTTCGCGTCCGCCTGACTAGAAGTGGTCTATGCTCGACAATCGGCACCCCACTCGCAAGAATCTACGCACCCGCGAGATAATTGAGCATCATCAATCGAAATAATTGGCGGCAGTTGATCTGAGTTAGAGAAGTTGCCCTTGTTTCCAGTTTCGTCCGCAATGCACCTTTTCTTTACAAAAGCAACCCCTGGATTTATTCTAACTGCGTCACGCAATGCAGCTCATGAATGCTCTTTGTTGGCCCGACGCCATTTTTTAAAACCTCTCCAACACAAACTCCATTATCATCCCAGGACCCTTCAGCCAAGAAAAACAATTTAAGTAAAACAGGAAAAAGTGACTTCTACAATTGAAGCGGCGAATCTTATAATGGTAAAAGTCGATGTTTTCTCAAATTGATAAACAATTGTGCTGCCCTCTGCCGGCGCCAAACCAAAGGCCTACGTCTCATTTTCACATGCCATGATTGCATTTCTGCACTAAACTTGTGGGAAATCATATATGAATTGAGGTCTCATAAGGATATTGACACGTTTGCTCGCATGGTTGAATTGGACAGGAGGACTCACAATTTGGGAAAAAATATTACCCCCTGCACACAATAAAAAGTTGGATACGAGTTCGCATGATATTTATCGACTCATTTCGTCCCTTCATTCACGATCACGAAACCAATAAACATTCATCTAGCGCACCCGAAAAAAAAGTAAATGTCAAGTGTTGTATCTTCGTGTCGTATAGGAGAGTCGCAATCAGCACGCACCTAGCGTGGAAGTGCAGCAGCACTAAAGCAAACCCACAGGAGAGGTCGAGAGATATCGGACGAGCCTTATCTATCTTGTATAGAGCTCTAAGCGAAGTAGAAAGTGCTTTAATCGCATGAAATTGAAATTGGAGCGGCACAGAGAGTTAATCTTGTTGGTCGTAATTAACGCGTCTCTAAAAGGAGAATAATCTAATCTAGGAGAAGAATCTGACAAGCACATGAGACGTCTCAATTTCTTTTTCGTACAGTCGACTCTCATCTAATCTAGATTACGGGAACGCTTCACTAAAAGTGGAGGAAACGGTGGCACACTTTGAAGCATCGATTTCATTACATCCTCTTCTGACATCGTCTTGTCTTAGGATGGATTACACCAGTAGTCTCGTCTCGTAGATGCTTTCAAATTTTTGTTATAAAAAAGATGTACTGTAACATAATTTGAACTCGAGTATATATAGAAGGTTACCCGGCTTTGCCTGGGTTTACAGTAACCACCAATGAAATAAAAAATTAATTGTTTAAATTTACCGGAATTTAAGTTTACACGATAACACACGATAATCCGATTTTCGATCCGATTTTCGATCCGATTTTCGATTACATTTTTGACATTTTGAAAAATTCGAATTTTTACGTGCTATAATAACGTCATGCAGTGGTGCCTAACATGTTTTTTTTATATTAAAAATTTTTGATTTTCTATCGTTTGACAGTTGTTATGTTAAATTGAAAAAGAATCATTTTTAAAATATCAATTTGATTATTTTATGGTTTTTAATATTGTTATTTTATTTTATTTTTAGATTGAAAATATTATTCAGGTAATAGTATGTGGTATGGTGTGCTTGGTTGGAACTGTTATCTGGTGTGCTTGGTTGGTACTGTTATCTGGTTTACTTGGTTGTCTCGTGAAATCGACGACGAAAATTCCCCCTCGTCACTTCCATCTATTTTGAACCGATGGCCAAACCGATTCGGGCTCGAACCCAAGACCACGATCAGATATAAATACTCGCTATCAACTAACTCAACAAAGAGTACACGAACGAGTAAAGAGATGATTTCCAGCTCCCCCTTAACTGTCAAAACGCTCGCGACCGAAGTCAAACATGACATGACGAAAAGCATTATCCGTGGTTCGTCAAATCAAGGGGGGGAGCAACTGGGGACTACTGGGGACGCAAACGGAACAATGTGTAGTCACCAACGATCGAAAATCAAACGTTTCCTTCGTTTCCTCCATCAGCGATGACGACGTAGCATTTTATTTTTGCATTTGCTGACGATAGAGGGGGCGCTTCGATCGATCGACAAATTGAGACGCAGATAGGATCTGGAACTTCTAACCCGGAGGAGAAAAAATGAAAAATGTCAACGATTTTAGTTTCACAAGCACAATTACATGTAGAGATTTACAGTTGATGAAACTGTAGTTGAAATAACGTAATTTCTAGCAATGGAAACCCGGCTGATCTCCCCGGTACAGGTGCATCGAATGCGGTAACATCCAGGTGCGCATCGTACCTGGATCTCACGTATCACTATCCTGTATCTCCAGCCTTGAAAGACAAGTCTCCGTGACTCGCGATAGAGCTCTCTAATGACACTTGTAACGAGTGAGTAGATTGATTTTTCTGTCAATTTCGTTGGTTGCACTAATAACGCTATACAACGCTCCTGGCGCTCCGGAGTGGCCACTAGGGGGCGCACGTAGCTGCAATCTTAACATTTGGGACAAATTCCTAATTTCCGAATCGGATAAAAATATCCCCAGGAAAACATTCCCCCGGTAGAAGTCGCAAACTAATCAATCCATAGTTAAATGACATGTACACAGTACGTACATCTGGTGGTTATCTACGAATAAAATTATCCCTTTGAAACCTCGCCAAATAAAACGGCCGGGAGAAATCAGTGTCATTGTCAAACATCAATGCCACCGAGCAGCAGCAGTAAAGAAGCCAGTAGATTGAAACTAGAAATCGGTAGGCGCGTTGCCAGCGCCCTCTATCGTAATTCCGGACGAAGAGCTAGTTCCGTAACACACTTAGGGGGGGGGGGGCGACTCCGTGCATCTGTTCTGCTGGTTATCAGTTGGTCGTGAGCCAAATGTGGGGGAGGACTGAGGAGAGACGTCCAACCTAAGAGGGCTCAACTCGTCCTTCCCCGCTAATAAATCTTTCAAATACAACGTGTCAAAAGCTCAAATCATTCTTTGGCATCTTGTGAAGCTTTCCTGGCAAAGCTCCATTGCACCGAAGCTCTTCGTGATCGGTTCGTAAACTCAGCAGCGAGAGTTCAGACCGTAAAGAAAAAATGTCGAACGACATCCGTGACGTCAACCAACTACTGTAATTATCAGAAGAAATGACTGTTGAACAGCAGGATTCGGGATTCGGAATCTGATTCGGGATTCGGAATCTGATTCAAGATTCAGAATCTGATTCGGATTCTGATTTAGCGAACTTCGTAACTATTCTCTTTTTATCAACTGACCCTAGTGGGGCCCTGGCTCCATTAACCCCCCACCCCCTTCAATCACTCTCTTACACTGTTCGTTAACAGCTGTTCTGCCCGGGGGCTGGCGAGAACGCGACACTGACGCCGTCTACTTCCGGCCAGTGACGTCAATCTGATGCGACGACCACGGATCCAGAGCAGGCGCAAATAAAAGTCGAACGCACTGCTGGTGACGTCACATACGTAGGTCGTCAGGATGTGTTGGTGCCAAATATACATATTTAACGTTACAACTTGGGGTTAACGAGAGATCGCGCCCGGGATCAGTCAGCCCTCCAACCAACAATTTTTCCATTCAAATCTTATCAGACAGCGAAAAGGAAATCACAGATCAGCTGCGGCATTGAACAAATGAATAAGGAAAAAAACTGGCAACGTCTATCGATTGCTCGAATTCGATTTTCGGGTTGTTTCGAGTACAGGTAAAAAAGTATATTTGGTTTTCTGATTTCCTGACACGGCATTCGCTGGTGGAGAAATTCTGAACATGCGGTTCCTCCCACGTTTATCGCCGCAAGCGCATCTCACCCATGGTGGATATGCATATAAATAATACCACGATAGCAGATTGTCGCTCCATACGAAGGAGGGTATCTATTGGCGACACTCGATTCAGTCTTCTTAATCAATGAACGCGTTGGTGACCGACTCGTCTAGGAAACGTCTATGACCTAACTTCATTCAGGAAGTGATTACCGAAATCATCCGGTCATTGAACTATAGAGTGACATCCAACATTCTCAACAACATATAACTTTATTTAAAACAAAATTGTACAAAACGGATGCTGAAACATTTACGCCGAAAAAGCAAAACGTTGAAAGCTAGAAAGATATAGCAATGTAACATTCACGTCTAATACGTCTGCATATTAAATCTGAAAGCAAGTGACCTTTACTGGTGTTTTGCAGGATGACACTCGATAAAATGGTTAATTTATATGAAATAAATAACAACCACTTTCACCTGTATACAATGCAAATAATGCCAAATTATTTCTCTACTCAAAGAAAAGATAAATTAAAATCTTTTTTTGGTTTTCCCAAACGCTTATCTTTACAATGCGCGTGAATCAAGGCTGAAAACTGGAACATATTGTTTGGGAGCTCGTCACACGGATGTTGATCGCAATGGCCTGATTAAAGCTGAATGACACCGATCATGAAATTAATTCGATTCGATCAAATTTGTGATTCTCATTAAATATATCTCAGACACCACCACAGATGCTGTCGACATTACAAAAACTGATTTTATTTCGTCTCTGTCTCGTAATTTTTTGTTGTCCAACAATTCCCTCAAGCTATTAACCAAAGAATTGTTTGACATAAAAACGAGGAAAAAATATCCATTAGAGCAACGAATCTCGACAGGGATGCCACGTTATTATTTTGCAATTAGGGTCACTACGTGGGGGGGCACCACATGCGCATCCATCACTTTATTAGGTAATGTGGAATTGGGGCGCCACCTAGCCACGTAATTCTTCATACGGAAAGGGTGAGAGAAGTGTCAGTTTGTAGCAACGCAACCCTCAGCAACACTCTCAACGAAAAATGATCGTCAATGTTGAAGTCTGAAGAGGTTGCGGAGGATTAACGGAACTACGCTCACTGACCACGGTCAAACCACAAAGAGTGTCCTAAGAGAAATTTCTCTTTTACATGCATTTGCTCCGATGTCATCAGATTTTTCTAATAAAAAAATTAATAATGCACTGCATGCAAGTTATTGCCGCAAAACCACGCAACATGCGACGCACTAAAGGGAAGTGAAGAGTCAATAGAGCGTGCGAAATAACGATGTCAACGCGTGAAATTGGATTAGAAATTGTGATGGAACGAAGCCGTATAAATAGAGACCCGAGCGGATATTGTAGGCGCAAGTAATACGAATTTATTCTAAACATTCGTCCAAATGAACCAATTACATGTACCAATGGTACATGGACGTACAGAGTTGTCGATTTAAGCCCTTATCATAGTTTTTGCCATTTTTGACGTAGAACTACGTCTATAGGCTGCTTGTGGGTACATATTGTAATTGTAATTCCGGAAGTTTCGGTTGGGAATCGAACCCGAATCGAACTTTGGAATTTGCCCCTACACGAAAAATGGGACTTTATCTGTCACGAAGACTAAAATGTATGTCGAGGAAGTAATTATAAGCTAAGTTAGTGAATATTAGTTTGGTTTCAAAGTATTGTTAGATAAGGAAGGTTAGTAGGATGCATTTATCAATATGTTATGTGTTGTTATTGGTCGTGAAAGGGTGTGACTGGTGACGTCACTACCACATGAGCCGCGGTTAACTGAAGTAGACCCGCACCACCATACGTAGTATGACGTCATTAAGATATGCAGCATCGCTCTACACAACCGTCGTTTGAAAATTTCAATTTTCCAGAGATTCACTTCCAGTTGACCTGTCCGAATCCGGCGGGTCTCAAGTGTCTAGAGAGTGAGGGAGAGATGGAGTTCTCTGCGTGGTTGAAGAAAAAATCCAGAGAGAGTGCAATAGAAGTGAGCCAACGGAGAGCAGCAAGTCTTGAAAGGTCTCTAATGGAGCGTCACGAATGCCACCATCGGCTTTTAGTGCGTGTGGCATTTAGCATTTATAGGAAAAGTGGGGCATTGGCGATGGGGGTGGGGGTGGTGGTGGAGGATGTCCAGGGGTGCGCGGGGATGTAAACCGTACGGGCTCGATACAGCACCCACCACCATCGCCATAGATGATACCGAGTCCCCGAATGTTGCGTACAACACTCTGAAATGAAAATGAAAACAGATCTGTTGGATTTACGGGACAAGTGCGTTTTCCTTACGCTCGGATTTGGCTCGCGTTAGTGGACTCGTGTTTGAACATCTGTTTCTTGGTCAGTTTTATCCCTCTCTGATGTCAGAGAATGGGGTCCACCACCTCCACACTCCCCTCTTAAGAGAGGTGGACGTAGGTTAGAGGGAGAGCTTATATACACTGTCTATTTTCTCATATCCAGAGTGAGGGATTCTGCGCAACGTAAACAGATCCGAGTATCAATATTAAAGATTTGTGTCGTCAAAGAAGTAGGAGAAATCCGTCAATACAGAGAGTCCTATTCAGAGGAACTGACCTTCGACATTTGTACCAACAGTGTCAGTTAATGAGTAGAGATAGGACATTTTGGGATTTTACTATTTTTATTTCTGTTAGATATTTGATGCATTGACAATTTGACGCGTCAGAGGAAAGAAAAAATTGCATCTTCGTGTTGTCTTTCGGTGTAAATTCGAAAAATGGAAGCTTCCAGGATCGATTGTAGCTCCCATCACGAATAGTAACAAATCTTTCTCATTAGAAATGTTCCTATTTTGTAAGGAGCCTCGCATTGGATCCACTTACTGAGCGCATTCTGGGCGCTCATTCACGGCTCCCCTCCGCTCACCACTCTCCGCTCTCCATCAGCGCCAATGGCCCAACGAATTTGTCATGCATCAGCGCCTCTGCTGACAAATATTTCAATTAAATTGACGTGGAGCCGCGCCATCTATTGAGAACATAAAACAACGGTGAGTGAATGGAGCGCTGCGTAGCGTAATAGGAGCGTTGGTTGCAGGGGAGCGTATTTCGCGACCGGCGAAGATCGGCTCCTTGGGAGTCGATCTTCTCCAGTGTAAACCTAACTTTACGCATCTACTGCATGTTCCACTTCACGCCTACTCAGATAGTCAAATTTTGTAGCACCAATAAAAGGATGTTTAATACGTGGGGTTGAGAATTATAAAATTTTATGTAATAATTTTGTCGGTCCTTATTTAAATTTGAAAGAATTCATTCTTCAGTTGACAATAATGTTTAACAATTATTTTTGAAAGTCCTGTATTTTTTTCGCCTTAAAATTCGAGAAATGGCGCATTTCCTAAAAAAAAATTATCGAGTTTACAAAGTGAGAAAAATATTTTTGAGTTTACTGTAATTTCATGTTGTGGGTATTTGATATTTTTCTATGATCTAAGAATCCGGTTCCTTGTGCTGACAAGCCTGATGTCGTGTGCAACCTTCAATGGACACAGGACAGACGGAAGAACCTATATCCGTTTTTATCTTTTCGAATTTGCGCGTCAACCGCAGAATTACATATCCCCACCCGCCACCAATCCTGCTCCCCCTAATCCCCTTCCCCATCTCCCATCCCACCTCACCCCTTCCTAACCCATCTATTTTTTATGACACCGTCGATATTAACAGGACGACAAGCTGACAGTCAATGCTCACTGCTGCAACCAGCTCCAAAAGCCAAAGTCGAATCGACAAGGAATGACAGTCCATCCATTGGCGAGCGACTGTCGCTGCGATGACGGTCTTTACGAACCTTCACGCTCAGCTTCAATCACTAAGGATGACTGCTGACTTGTGAGAAACGTGGAATTTCCTCCTCGCGTCTTCTTCCATTGGGGGAATGCGAGTATCGAGCAAGTTCTGACGTCACTGGCGCGAGCGAGACGAACTGACGTCTCATAGGCGACGAGGAAAAGAGGTCTCGAATCGACGTGTCGGAGTAAGATGTGTGGTGGCGGACGAGGATGGTGCTGCTGCTGCCCCGTGTTGCGAGGCAATCACACAATGCACCAGCCGGTTTCTGTTTTATTACGCAGGATTTCCAATATCTGCGGAGTCTTCGTTCAATTTTTGCGGCATGAGACTGGCGACAAGTTTTGCTTCACCAAAAACACCGGGATCTTCGTGACCATCGTCTACATTGCTCAAGCAACATCTAAGCAGCATTCTCGAATTGATTATCGATTTCTCGAATTGTTGACTTTAAGTTGGCGCTACTGCAACGCCAACTGGTGGCAGATGCCTTACGCTTCCGGGCGCACATTGCAGGCGGAGTCGCCCCAGTTCTTTCGATTTTCTTCTGTGGCTTTCGACGAGGACCGACTCAAATCTGGCGCAGCACAGCTGGCAATGTGCTTCCGGTCTTCACTCGGACTCGACTCGGACTGGCCGCAAACAAAAATGGAAGTTTAAAAGCCTAGCGTAATCATATGTAGACTATCTCTCTTAATACAGAGAGAGGGGTTGAGCCTATAATTTGGTGAGTCTGGACATGTTCTCGACTACCGTTAGATAGTTGGGGATGGGGGGTGGAGTGTATATAGGTGTGCGCGGATAAGGCAGGTGACTCGCTTTCGAAATTCGCATTTAAGTGTCGTGACGAGGCTCGTGTGAATGTGTATGTGTGTGTAGCGACGATACCGTCTCCAAAGTCGATATATCCGACATGGCAGCTCTTTGGTGGGGTTAAGGGGAGAGTTGTGGGGGGATGTGGCAAATCGATGACGGGGAGCGAGTGTGGACTGGCGCACTAAAGGTCACTCCACATCGATCTTCGGCCAGTCACCGTTGCCCAACACACACACAACACACGGAGTGAAGTGGACAGGCGAAATGTGCACACAAAATGACGACAGAGGGGAAATGTCGAGGCCAAAGAGGTGCGAGGTTAGAATGGCGTATTGACATCCGGTAACGATATATTCAGCGATCTCTTGAAATAGATATATTCGTATTTGAATTAAATCATTATTGATCAGATTGATATTTATTAATGTTTTGTCAAAAGAAATCGTCTAAGGTTGATACAACTTGTCGAATGCTAACTATTTCTATCATCTGATTTGATTGTAGCCCAGTTATTGCGACTGACTGGTTTGATGGTCCCAGGTTCGACTCCTGACTCGGCTCTAGATTATTTAATCCCGGGGTACTGGTGCAAATGTGCCCCTCACAACAGGGGTACAGAAAATCCTGTAGTGTAGTAGTGGTATTACACTACAATGAATTTTTTTAAATCGGCAATGGTTTGAATAACGAGGTCTGGAATCTCAATCATGGGGAGAAGAGGATGAGCCAAACGAGTCGTTGTCTTAAGGTGTTGCAACCCAAAGGCAGTAACTTTGGTTACACATTCAAATTATGCGTTTTAAATTAATAAATGATGACATCTTTATCGTCAAGTGAATCGGGCATCGGATATTGCGCGCCCGAGACATTGTTACGCAGGTAGGACTTTAATGACCTCTGTGTTGGTCCGGATGCAGGCGATCTACTACAGTAGAGAGTAAATGGCAGAAGGCAGTCACTGCTCGTTTAGATAGAAATGAAAAGGTCATTAGCCAGGCAATATGCAAATGCGGAGGAACAGGAGAAATGTAAACATTCACGACTTATCTGCGAATTTAATTAAAGGAAGACATTCGAGCCAATTAAATAAAGTGGCGCTGCTTTTTCTCGCCTAGGCATTGATTCGACTGTTTAATGCTAGTCGTTGGTGCTTCGTGAGAACAGCGTCTAGACGGAGCACATTTCACTCCATATTTCCATTAAATTATTAATTTATTAATTGTCACTTCAATAATTCTCAGTCTTTTTAAAAACAACTCTAAGATCCAATCAATATAAAAATGCGCTGAATTATGTTTTCCAAAAATTCCTTATAAATAATTGAAGAATATACTTATCGATTCAACTGTAGAAAATGTTCCATTGGGTTCTCTCACGAAAATATATGCAAATTAAATGAATGCCCAAACAGCAAGTTCACAATATAAATTGTTCGCCTCTAGTAAAGACAACTGGAACAACATTGGATTTATTTAAATAAAGACTCATTGCAATTTACTCTCAATAAAAATTAAAAACTTATTTTACAACATTCAATCCATTAATAGGGATGCTCACAGCGAAACTGGTCAAATTATTCAAAAGCTAGGTTTACACCGGAGAAGATCGGCTCCTAAAGAGTCACTCATTGAAAGGCGTTGACACCTGAAAACTGAGCGCTCTTCTTGTTGTGCCATTGGCGCTGATGGAGAGCGGAGGGAGCGGAACGTAGCCGTGAGTGAGCGCACAGATGGCGCTCAGTAAACAGATCCCATGCGAGGCTCCTTTCACAATAGGATCATTTCTAATTGTAATGGGAGCGAAAAATGCTCCTCGAAGCTGCCATTTTTCGGTTTACACCTAAAATCAACATAAAGCTGCGATTTTTTCGTGACGAAGCGATCGGCTCCTGGGAAGCAGATCTTCTCCGGTGTAAATCTAGCTTAACAAAGACCCGAGTACATCATTTTTATACTTTAAAAAAAATGTAGTATTAGGGCGGTTGGCGTTGGAGTGATGACGAAGCGGAGATGATGATGATGATAAAGTGGAGAAGGGGGATATGCAAAATCAGTCTCTTTTGAAGCCGTCAGCTTCGACGGAAGACATCAACGCTATCAGACAACTTCAATCTATGCCTAGAGATTAGGAATGACCTTTAGCGACGACGTTAATAATCACGCACAAGTAATGATGAAGCTCGAGCGAGAGGGGAATTCGAAAAGTACAAGTTAGAAAATGACTGTTAACTACAATTGGCGTGATGTGGGTCTCACGCAACGTCTCAAGTCTCATGAGGATGAAAAGATTATAATTAGAATCAAGGAAGGCGACGTCACCACCATTGATATCAACCTCCTGAAAGAGGAATCCAAGTGAAATCAGAAAGAGAATATGCTTCCACTCTTAACGGAAGTCAAGCAGCGACCCCTGGTTGCAATTTGCGACGTTCGATTCTTTACTGAATAACCGATTGTCGCTTGACTCCGGAATCGGGTTTCCGTGTCCTGAACTAGCTTGCACGGGTCTGGCCGCGTACGAGTCTTCGCGATTTGCGAGTCTAAAGTGAACGATCAGGTAACACGCAACACCGATTCACGACAGACAATACCTGGCCAGTGGCACGACAGGCAGCCATTTGGGAGGACGCAGATTGCGTCAGCATCCGGTATTCATATACCATGCTGCGCATTTTGGGCATTTTGGTCGAACTTCGGAGCAACTTCGGAGAAAATCAACTTTTCAACTGAGGATTTCTCAAAACCTTATTTTCGTCATCACCAAGTTCATGATCAAATACTGAATTTGACGGTCAATTCGTAAAATGATGATCGTCTGCATCAATAATATCGAGCCACTCGATTATTCGATTTTATGATCGATTCGGCGATTTTGGGGAATATCGAGGTTTTGTGCGGCCCTTTTTAAAAGCGCTTTTGTATAAAAACCAACAATATTGCAATA
>JAQGBY010005610.1:0-14404 GCA_034698785.1 Mycogona germanica | reverse complement strand
GAGCCCGCGCCGGGAATCGAACCCGGGACCGCCGAAACCACAGTCGGTCACTAAACCAACTGGGCCACGACGAGTCGCAACGTGAAGTTGATTCCTCAACTTGATATTTCAGTCAAATTCATGACGAAAACGCACTTTTCGTAAAGCGTAAGTATGGATTGTGCGCATGCGCAGATGACGTCATTTGATGTTGAGAATCAAATTTGAAAGACGAAAATGCACTACCTGAATTTGTAAGACGTCTTGATTCACCGTGTCGTGATCTGAAAAGGGAAAACTAACATCGGTAATCGGTCAATTGATCAGATGCGAGCGCGGTTGACTCTCAACTACGAGTATCATGCGCGACTGATTCCACGCCAGATTTTCCGATTCGCTGTACGATGGAGTGACGCGATGTGGTTTGATGGTGAGAACTGGAAAGACTTGAGAGAGAGTATGACTTGGGGGAGTGGTGGCGGCTGCACGGAGGTGCGAAGCCGTGATTTATGCGAAGAGTGCTCTCGGGTTCGCCGTTCGTCGCCGGCGACTCCAGTCCCGACCAACACCGATACGACGTCGGTGGCGTGACCGCATGTCGGCGGGGGTTAGAGGTGGGCGTGGTTGCCGTGTCAGGGGGGCGGGGTCAACGGACAAAAGAAGGGGGATGGGCTGAGAATGGGGGGTAGGGGGGTTCCGCAGGTGATATGATCAGATACGTCGGTTAATGGGTTAGCGCACACTGTAGGCGGCGCCGTGCGGGGTCTAAAAATAATGAAAATTCGCCTGTTTGCGTTCCAACGCTGGACCGCGGCCGGAGGGGACGTCGTCCGTCCCCGGCTGGGTTCTGCGTGAATGGAAACGAAACCGTGTTTTGAGCATTTGACACAATGAAGAGTGTGTCTTTTAGTTGTGCAATCGCAAGCACCAGGTGGCGCGCCAAGTTTCAGTAGAGTCGCATTAATATAAGCGTGGCTATGCGCACTTTTAAACTCAAAATTAAGATGCCTTGTGTCGATTGGGTAATATCTCTTTCGATTTAAATTGTTAATCTTGGTGGCCTCCCCCAAATAGCAGATGGATATTAGTCCATGCTTGGGGGTAGTCGGCGTCCTTCTCACACATTAAGTTTGAGTGGTGACCGGAACATTACCCCATTAATAAAAAGAAAAGATTGAATTAAAAAAATTAAAATGAGAAACGCTTTAATTTGTTAACCGACATAACGTTGTCATGTGCAGTTTCAATAGCTACCTATATAGATTATATTAAGCCAGGGTTAGGCTAAATTGCCGCGTCGCTCCCGGGGGGGGGGGAAGGAGTTGGGGCGAACATGCTGAGTAGACCCGTATAAAAAATTTCACAACTTCTTCAAAAATGCTTCGATTTAATTGAAATTTTGCAGTGTTCTACTTAAATTAGTAGAGATTCAAATTTGTCGTTCATAGGTAGTGCTGCATATCAGCTTAATTTTATTTCTTGTAAGTATGTCACATTGCTGACTGATGCCAACAAGAAGGCCAGACTGAAACGATCCAAACAGCTGCTAAGAAAATATCTTGCACATCTTGTTGATTTTATCTAGTTCACAGATGAGAAGTTGTTCACTGTATCAGCGCCATTAAACCGTCAAAACGATCGTCTTTATATGAAGGAAGGAGCATTTAAGAGATATGTTGCTGCTGAAAGTCTCCTTCGCATATGCCCAACATTTAACAAATCGGTGATGGTACCATGTCTGCTGGCGTTTCTGCAATCGGTCGAACTGGAATTAAACCAGGTTGAGCCCGGAGTTAATATCGATGGAAAATATTACAGGGATGAACTTTTGACCAAAAACTTCTTTCGGACATGCGACAAAGCTCGGATTTTCTCATTTTTCAACAAGACCTGCTGTTGAACTGCTGCAACGGAAAACGCCACAGTTGATCGAACCCAACCACTGGTCACCAAACAGTCCGGACTTGAATCCAGTGGACTACAAAATTTGGGGAGTTCTCCAGGAAAAGGTTTACAAATCGAAGACTTGAAACAGCGAATTAAGAAAACTTGAACTAAACTCGACCAGCGTATAATCGATTCGTCAATCGAAGAATAGCGCGTTCGACTCTGGGCTTGCAAACCAAGGCCACCGGAAAACATTTTAAGCACATTTTATACTTCATTTTTGTTCCTACACTAATTTCTATTCAAGTGCCAAATTTCATTTAAATCGACGCATTTTCACGAAGTTGAGATATTTTTTATTGGGGGTGCTCATTTTTAGGACTTACAGTATATATTATATTCTTATCCTGTCGCCTGTTATATTATGCCACCAATACCAGCTGTGCTTCCCCTTCTTCCCGCGGATACCCACGCCCCCCTTAAGTTAGGTGCGTAGGCGTGTCTATTTTTTGTTTTGTTTTGCCGCCGTCCGTTTCTGAATGATGTTGGTGCGGAGATGACCAGGTGGCGCTACATGCTTCGTCCGCAGAATATTTCTTGCAGCCAACCATTCAATATACGGATTTGCCGATTACAGCGCCCCGCTTCCTGCCAATGCAAAGGGCAACGTTTTGAAAGAAAGTTTAAAAGAAACTGCGCTACCAACTCTGGTTTGCGCTTTTCAAAAATTGCGGCGCCCCGTCAGAGAATGCATAGAATGCACTGCTTGCGCCATTTGTCCAATAAAAAATAAAAATAAACCAAAAATAAAAATTCGTTATCCGTGGGGGTGGCGTCCGTATAGAGGCGCCACACGCGGTTCCGTGACAGCAAATGACATTTTCTGATTAAAAAATATATTGAGCTTCACGCAGATTTAACTCATCACTACTATTACTCAATAATTGGTAGAACCTATGGGATATAAGGACCAATCATAATATATGTTACGCAATTACATTTGTAAGTTTTGCACTTTGTAGAATTTCGCTCTTTCGTTTGATTCTTTTTTTTTTTCAACACTTCAACACAGAAATCATTAGATTTAAATTACAGATTTTTAAAAATCATCAATCTGTTATTTGCTCATAAAATTAGCACCCACAGTTGTTTGGACCCTTGATTCAATCAAGGATTTACCGGTAGGTGATCCAAGAAAATTTATTATTTACAGTCCCTTGTGGAAATTTTATTTTTTAATCTAAAATGTGCACACGATGTGCACATTTTTTACTCAGCACTCATATAATTTTCAAATGCTTGGTGAAACCTCTGGTATATAAAAAAAATTAATACTTACAATGTATTAGTTTAAATTATCACTTTTTAGCGTCGAAATCGTCACACGTAATGCTGCCAGACGAAATGAAGATTTTCCGTGCCAATTGTCAATATCAATAAAGCGTATCAAACTTTTGGCAATTTAAAACGCAAGTTAATTGATAATTCAGAAAGTATTTCCTTCTTAATTATTGAAATATTGTATTATAAATAGAAAAACGCTTTCCATTTCAAGAAATGCAATTGCTGACTGATTCACCAGATCTGGCGAAAACAAAGTCAAACGGCAGCACTAATAAATAAATATTTTTGGACTATATTTATTACTCCCTAGATATCCAATTTCGAGCAGCGGGGATAAAATAATTTTCTGAAAATTTAAATTGATCTTTTCTCTACACAGTCGGAGAAAATGTAGTTCGGCGGCTAAAGTTAACGGCCTAGCATGCAACTTAATTCAGAATCCTAGAATTATTAAAGCTGCACATGACAATTTCGACCGATGGTTATTTCGGTTAACAAAACAAAACATTTTTATGTTTTAATTCTATCGACACAAGCATCTTAATTTGAATAAAATAGTGCCGAAGCACGCCGAGTCGGATGCCGAGTTAAGGTGACTTATGTGGCCCAGTACTAATCGAATCTAATCGATCTAAATTTTAACGTTTTCAAATTATTTTTGGTGACTGACGGAATCTAGCCTTGGTCAATGAGAAGTTATTTTCAAATATCCACCATTACTGTAACAGTCGGTTTACACTGCTATATCTATCTAGCTTTCATTGTCCTTAAGACATCGTCCTTATCTTAATTTGAGTTTAAAAATGCGCATGCTGAAGCCACCTTCAGTTCACCATAGTGAAACAAAAGCGCCCAATTCACTTGCAACATGACGAAATTCTGTTAATGATCAACTCGGATTCTATTGAGATTCGCCAAGCAAACCTGGAGTTTTGAGTTTAAGATGGCGCCACTCAAAGTTTGGGAGAATACCAAAACCGCGTTATTGGTTTGTGGCGCGCGAATTTGGAGCCCGTAGCTCTCACGACATTACGGTTAATGATTGCTAATGATGGTGATAATGGCTCATGTTCAACGTATAGTGCCCTAGGAAATGAGAGTGAGAAATAATAACTTTTCGATTGCCGAATAACAAAAAAAACATCTGTCGAACATTGTATAACTCGCCTCCTCAGCCAAACGAAAAGCGAATTATTGTTTTACAAGCTGTTACAAGTGCAGGCCGGTTAGCTGAAACCTTTTTCGCGCAACATTTTAGTTCTATGAGAAAACATTAAGAAAAATGCGACCCGCCGTAGCTCATTTGCATAAAGTTGAGGAACCGACCTGTGCGCGCTGATGATCCCGGGGTTACCGAGTAGGGTTCAGAACTTCACTACAGTTGGACGCAGAATTAAAACGTCGAAAATATTTTTCAGAAACTGGCCTCAGAGATTGACGTAACAGGCAGGTATGGAATATTGCAGACGGTTGAGGTGTAATAAAATATTTCTGATATTGAAGAGAGGAAAATATAGTTAAGATAAAAATCCTCATTCGAAAAGAATTGGCAGATATACACGTTTCTCAGTGTTGGCAAGATGGTCTGTGCTTGAGAAAATGCCTCTCCCATTAATGGTGGTGTGAGGGGAGGAATTTTATTCTGAACTGATGGTAACTTAACTGACCGGGAGAATCCACACACGCCAATCCAGCCTGAATTTTAACGATTTCGGGCGTTCGTCCGCAGCGCAGGTATAATAAACGCAGGTGCCATATTCGACGCCGTTCGCGATCATTAATAAAACGCCGGCGGCTGTTTGAGGGCTCTTTTGTGGCTAAGGGTTTTGATGCTGCTATTCTTCCACATAATAAACTTTTTGCCCCGTTTTATACCTCAACCTAAATACAAATACAACTATTACGATGGCAGACTGTACATATTCGATCAGGTTCCATTTTTAATTGGATAGATAGTTGTAAATAATCCCTACACTCACAGATGCTCATTAGATAACAACGTTTCGCCCTTTGAGTTTAGGTGAACGCTGTGTCAACTTTTTAAAAACAGCTTTTTCTTAAACTGTTTGTTAATGGGGTATTTAATCCAAAAGGGGCGTCCTGGTAATTTTGCATGGCCCAGACCACTGACCTCTTAGGTAGAGGTCTTTAACGTGTAACTTAGGTAGACCTCTTTAACGTGTACCTGAGATCGCACAATCACGGGAATAAGGAATTCCCCTCATCCGATGCATTCCGAAGGTCATGGTCGGGAATTGAACCCGCTATCATGAGTTTAGTAATCCGATACGTAATCTTCTTCTTAATATTATTGGCACTGTAAAATGATTCATTTTGAATCTGTAAAATGATTCATTTTGAATCTGTAAAATGATTCATTTTGAATCTGTAAAATGATTCATTTTGAATCTGCAATATGATTCATTTTGAATCTGCAATATGATTCATTTTGAATCTGCAATATGATTCATTTTGAATCTGCAATATGATTCATTTTGAATCTGTAAAATGATTCATTTTGAATCTGCAATATGATTTATTTTGAATCTGTAAAATGATTTATTTTGAATCTGTAAAATGATTTATTTTGAATCTGTAAAATGATTTATTTTGAATCTGTAAAATTATTTATTTTGAATTTTTTAGCAATGAAGGCAATAATCCTTGCCAGTATCCTTGACAGTAGAAAGAGATAATATTGAACAGTCGATCAAAATCAACAGTGAAGAAAATTTGATTCTCGTATGCTTTATAGTAATGCTGCATTTTAAGCAAAATTCTCAAAACTTTTTGCGGGTTCGCACGGAATCAAACATTTTTAGCTGTCCGGTCACTCATCATCACACCCTCTTACGGAGCAGGCGACATCTAACGGTAAAATAGCAGCTGAACGCTGCAGTCGAATTCAGATAAGATTTGTTTTAAAGTTGCACGCAATTATTTATTCTACGTTGTTTGTGATCGAGCACTCGAGCATGACGAGAATGCATTATCTTTTATTTTAGTTGAGCTACATACGAGTAATGTGTACAATTCATACAATTACATTTTTTAAATATATATTTTTTTCATTCGAGTGTAGAGTATTTCCATATCTGTCTGCTAGTTTCTAAAATGTGTTTCGCATTGATAGATAATTCGTAGCGTCGTGTTTAAAAAAAATAACATAGTATAAATGCAGGTGTGTGTATGTGTGATTAAACGTTTATAAGCAAGCATTACACCGAACTGAATATCAATTTATTTTCTCTACTAACCCATAAAATGTGGCGCAGCGAGTTATAGCCTAGTCATTCGATATATTGAATATAAGCGAGACATACACAGTAAATCATTTATCTCGAGGCAAGACGTTGGAAAAATAAATTTATATAAAAATTATCACTAATTTATCCTTGACTAAAAGTACACAGAAGTACAAAAAGAAAGAAAACTAGACTAATAACGAAGGAACAGTAAACGCGACATAGGAGGGAGTGAAAGCAAGAGTGGTGTGAGTCGATTTTTAAATCCAGTTTTTGAGTTACGAGCGAAAATGCAATCTCGGCATGTCATGCTGTCGAAAAGAAATGTCACGCAAATAAAGTTTTTTGTACAAAACAGAGTGAAACAGATGTTAGATAGTGGCACTTTAATTAAGCATGCTTCAAGTTGCTTGAGCGATTTCAATTGTGAATGAGATTGGGGCTAATTGTCCATTGAGATCGTGTTCATCGTGAGCGATACAAATCAGGTGCTCGAATCTTATTAATTGTTGAACGTTCCCTCTCAAGCACAATTGAAAATCTTAAGCACAATTGAGATAGACGAATTGACATACGTGTAAACTATCTTCGTTGTAGAGCTTTTAATTGTAGTCCTGCAATTCGTCGCCGTTTTAGTTTATTAAAATCGACAAATCGTGACAGTGAAAATACCTGAAACTAATTGAATCAATCCAATAAGATAGTGAACTGTCATCTTAGAGGTGGTTAGAGGTGGATTGCTACAGTATTACCGACCGAGAGAGACTTACGGAATTTCTCTGGCGAGAGAAATTCCTACGTGCGCTCCTTTGAAATGGAAGTAAAGTTAGGGAGCCGGTGCCGGTACCACATCAGATAAACATTAAAAAGCCCTCTATGTATCAAGCCTAGGTCAGGCAAAATTGAAATGATTAGGTCGCAGCATAGGGGGTTTAGGGCGGAGACGCTGGTCCTTAACAAAATTTGGCGGGAATGTTTTGATAAATTAATAAAAATGGAACTCTTTTTGGCGAAAACTATTATTTTTTGTATAAAACACATCAATATTTAATGTTTCAAGCATTTTCATAATTTATTTTTCGGTACACGTACACCAATTTAAAATTTAAAAAAGGACGAAGCTAAAGTGTCCAATCCCACCAAAATTACAACTGGGAAAAAAATTATTTTAGTGGTAGAAATTCATTTACTTAAGATTGAATTCAATACGATAACGTAACGAATTTGACCCCCCAGGAATTTTTAATGTCTTGTTAAAAACGGCTTACACCATTTAAACGAGCACAGAAACTTTACACAAATGTTTCTCTAAAACCCTCCTTAATTGATATTTCAAGATCTATTATGCAAACAATTTTATATCGAATCGGGAAAATAAATTAAAAATTTACGAGTGCATGTTCTTTCTTATACACAATTTGTATTTAGACAGGCAAAACACTTAACCACCAAACTACATATTGTAGTATATGTGTTTTTTGAGTCATTTAATTTTCGCTCAACATGCCGTTTTCTGTACCGATAACCTTCGCATGCAGCACATTTCTTCAAATAAGTCTAATTTCCATATCCCCCAAAGACAAAGACCAAGCTGCCCCTTGTTTAGGCAATCACTGGTTGCGTCTATGCGTATTTGCATTTGACAAGGAGATATCAATCGGGTGTTCGCTATAATGATGATGAACTGATAGTTACTCACTATTCTCTTAAATTATCTTTTTCAAACTGACGTCACTGATTCATTTTTTGGTACGTAATTGGTGCACGTCAAATCAAAAATAAAGTCCGCGAAAAGGCCAGAGTCGCCGATGCCGCAGATGTGAAGGCAGGGAGAGGCAGGCGTCGACCGCAAAATTCTCGGGGATGGATATTCAGTTCGTCGGTCGGATGATGTCGGTCTCGCGGCACGCGTGCCGCTGATCAGCCGGTCGTACATGGAACATCACGCGCGCACCTTTTCCACCTACCTGCGCGTGATCGCACATCGGCGTTCGGCGCGTTCTCAAAAAAATACCTTCTCGTACAGCACACAGCGCCACCGAGCGGCGACAACGTCACCACCACGCGCGCACGTTACCACCATTGGCGCGCTCCCATTGGACGAGCGGCGACACGTGTTGGGCGTGGCTTCGGCGCGCGCGCGCGCGCGTGACGCCGCGTTTCTCTGGTCGCGCGCGTGCGTGCAGGTGCGAGTGCCGGGCCGGCGTGAAGCGCGCAAACGACCGCCGCCGCCAATATGGAAGCCCGTACTCGCTGGCAGACGCGCTGAGCGAGCGCAAAAAACTGGTAGCACCGCCGCCTCCGCCGTCACCGAAAACACGTCGCGGGGCTGACTCGGGGTCCATCTCTGGACACCGGACCACACCGTGTCCAGCACCCCTGACACCGTCCACCTCTGACTGACCAGCAGCAGCGGTCACCTTAAACAATTGACAAAGAGGAAAAAATCCAGAATCTAGAGATATTCTCCGAAGGGTGAGACTGACGCCTAACTGCCACCGTCCCTCTTTCCGGTTCACGGGCTGAGTTTTTCTTGAGGTCTCATCGAGCGGAAGTGACGTCGAGACCCGATTGATCATCAGGTACTCAAATTCTGAGGAAACAACGGATAACTTTGTTTTAAAAAAATACTCTGTTCAACCAAAGTGCACGTCTGCCACAACTCTAGTTCTAAATCTGACCATCGCATTCTATTGCCCAACCCCCAATCAAACCACCACCATCGACGCGTACACACTCAGTCAGATCTATGGCCGGTTTGTGAGTGTCAGACATCCGATTTTTCACGTTGCGCGGGTGTTCTGTTGTGTGTGTGTCTGTGTGGTAGGCGTGCGTGTGCGTGCTGGTCGCCGATCGGTGGGGGCTAATTGACAGTGTTGCACGCGCGGCCGTCGACACGTGTTGACGACGTCTCGGAATTGTGGGGGTTGCTGGAATCGGTGGTTGCGTCTAACGGAGAAGCTCTGCGTGCCGAGAGGACCTTTACCCTTTACCTTCCCCCCTCCCCCTCCTCGACTCTGTACGACCGTGTCGATCCAGGAGTAGGAACAGGACGAGGCCGCTGCTCAGGTGTCCTGGTCGTCCGTCAGCTGTTTATGCGGTGACTATACGCGGGCACCTGCGTTCACCACTACTATTCCCTCAAGGAGGGGTAATCTCTCTCTCTCTCTCGCCTACTTGTGTGCCGAAAAGACACATTGAAAATAAAACAAAAGAACTAATCCAGTTTCGTAATAAGGCGACACCAAACCAGATTGAATGGAAAACAAGATCAAACTCAGCCGCGAAAGTCGTCAATTTTTTCCGCACTAGATTATTTATGAGCATTCGTTTTGCCGTTGATGATTCACCTTATTTTGCGAACAGGTCTACCGGTGGTACCGGATATTCACGGATACATGCTTCTCGACCCCCTCCCCCTCCACCATCACCATCACCACCACCACACTGTAGGCCTACAATTATTCCTTTCCTCCCAGTAATAATTCCCCTTCAGGCGGGCTAAGTTCGCCGAGGTGGTTGAAGGACGACGTTCCGCAAGACGCAAAGACCAACACCGCCGCAATTCGCCACTCGCCAAGTCTTCACCGTTATCGGGAGTTGGTGTTTGTGTGTGTGTGTGTGTGTGTGTGTGTTGCCAAAATCAAAACTGCCAATTTGCATCGCAAATTTTAAATACCGGATCCTCCGTTAGTACGGTTATTAAAAAGTAGGAGCGGCGCGCATTCGCGGTCGGTCCACCGCTCGTACACTACAAAATTCGATCGCGTCGTCGTCCACGGGTGGGACACGCGATTCACCCGAACGGGATTCGGTGTTCGAGAGCGTGATTCGGCCGACGACCAGCTCGGCCGTTTCCGTGGTGGTGCCGCCGCCGTCGCCATCATCAGCCACCTACTTTCGGAGGTCGAGTGTGCGAGTGTGTGTTTTTTGGGAGAGAGGAGGAGGAAGATCAGTTCCGGCGCCCAGCCACTGGAAGATTTTCCCCCCGCGGCCATGTGTGGCCGCTCGTCTCCAGTGAGGAGCGAGTTGAGGAGGAGGACAGCACGTGGCGTCGAGATCACGCGCTGCCCATCACGTGCGGACGCCGCGGCGTGGTCGATATAGATGTCCCGTCCGGTTGCGCATCGCCTATTAAAACGACTCATCAGCATTCGAGGATCGAATCAGTCTCTCGCTCTCCTGTCCGTGAAAAATAGTGACGCGGGTTTCTTCTTCGTGTGACTACAATTGTGGTGATCCCAGACGCGGTGTTTCTCACCATCTTGTAAATTGTCTGCGCGCTGTTCGGGGACGTTAGCGCTGTTTGGATGCCGGATTTTGGTTGCCATTCGGCCGCCCGAATCCAGTGTTGGTTGGCTGATTGATTTTTCGTGTCCGTTCCTGGCGAAGTTCTTCGCTTTTTATTTCACCAACCGTAGTGTGTTTTTTGGGGTGAACACCAAGTCGTCACACTGACCCTGCACAGCAGCGACGCCATGAATCAGCTGGGCACCGTCTACGCCACCAAACGGCGCAGAAGGAACAGCAAGAGGTAAGCCTAGTCGCTGACCACTTGACCACCTTAACCGAAAATCAAATCGCATTTATCACTTCGTATTTCTAAAGAAATTTTTGCGACAGCTTCTCCAAAACAATAGCTCTTCTCCCCTTCTCGATCACATTCACCTGTAGGTGTGTTCCTACTCATAAACCCTCTTAGGGGGGTTCGAACCCTCTACTCTTCGATTCGTAAACAAACGTGCTAGCTATCTATTTTATGCTTATCTACAAATTATTGAATATAATTATACAACGTATACAGGCCCTAACGCTGTACGAAGACAATTTATTAAAATTATTTATTAGTGAAATATTTCACTAGGGGTATACTCTGTCCACTACAATTACTATTTACGAATAATTTAAAAAAGGTAATAGGTATTGCATCTCAAACGCTTCATTAGGCCTCTCTCTTGGGGGCTGCTTGTGGGTACCTATTGTAATTGTAATTGATTTTGCCCTTTCTGTGTGTTATTTAGCGTAGTGTTTCATGCCTGGCTTCTATACCATGATTCTACCATAACGGATATAAAATTGAAAGGATGAAAATCTAGAGTAGTGCGTGTTGAACGACTATTCATTTACCGTTTAACAAAGTCGGTGTCACTGTTCTCGAAACTCAGGCTCTTACAGGAGCAATTAACCAACAAATGAATCCAGTAAATGTAGTCGCGTTTACACTCGTATCAGTCTCGTAGTACCGGTGTCGCGTTTGTGATATGTGAAGGGTCTCTTAGTTTTGGAATCGGCCCCTATTCAAAGCGGCCATTATGTGTGTGCATAGCCGTCTAGTTCACGCATTTATATGCAGTTGCATATTTTAACTGTGCACACACACACACACACACACTGGCCACCGTTAATATAGAGCTCCTGCATATTGAACGAACAAATACATTCGGAAATCACATTTGCATTTGTAATTTTCGAACCGGCACATATATTTGCGTAGTAAATCAGGCTGGGGGGGGGACGGGACGGGAATATGCGAGTCCGATTGGAGTAGTACGTACCTGTATTACGCACCTACACTAATGTCCACCTACGTGTACCGAGTGGTTAATAAGGCACACCAATGTTTTGCGCGGTACTCGATAGGTGCGCTTGTCTGCATTTAACCCATTTAATGACGACTGATGTGTCATATATTTTACCTGGAAGCGTTGAAGAGCACCCGGGGATGATCTACAGTTATCATATTTAAAAATGAATGGTATAGAGATTAAGGAAATGGAAATAATTAATTTGTAGGTGGTAAATATGTCTGTATGATTTTTTAAAAATTATTATTTCCTATGCACTACAGGCGTTTCATGTACTCGTACAGTAATGTAACACTTTGACGAATCGAAGAACATTGTTTTCGATAGAACAATTTAAAAAAAAGAATGCTTAAACTGTAATGCCGTGATGTGGTGGAAGTTCCAATACGAATTTTATTATTTTAGACGGATCAAAAGCTTACTCCGGCACGATTCGTTAAAAGGATTTAACGAAAATAAAATCCATCATTCGGTTTCGGATTTTTACTTCTTAGCGAGAGAAGTGGTTTTGTTATCTGGAATTAAAACGTTATTGCGGACCAGGAAATTGACGGTCAATCGTGAGACGTGTCTCGTTGTTTCATTATAGTTGACTAATGAAGATAATTCAGTTTCAGCGATCGTATGTATCGTGATAGTCCCATGTTTAGACATTTTATATGTTGCGTTTTAGGACACATTAGTGCTTTCTCTTTAAATCGCATGTTGAGACTTCTTGTCGACAAGACGGCAACATTTTTTTTCTTCGAATTTTACATCTAATCAGAAAATAAAATTACTTTCTGACAGATTGTATGAGTTGTTAGATGGGATGGCCTACACCGGTGCCGCGAAGCGAAACCAGTGGGTAGAAGAACCTCGAGCTATACGAGCATGTCTCCCGTGACACAGTTAGATGTCCATGTCACTTGACCAGTATGTCGGGGTTGTGGTCTTAAGACAGGTGGTAGGCTAAATTCATGTTGTCCTACACACCTATAATCATGGTCCCGTCAGATTTTGCCCCCTGTCCCACTATAGGGTAGAACCCTTCGTAGTTTTTTTTCTGCTATCCAGAACAACTTCCGGTCTCACGACCATTTCACCATCACTTTAACTAAACTCTAACCTAATGTCTGACATTAGGCTGGCCCTAATGATTGACCGCAAAACAAAGTTCGATAAGTTATTTGGGTTTTTTTTTATAGATTTTTACTTCTGACCTCGCCAGGGTTAATCGAGGGGGGCGAACGGCGGTTATCAAACTGTGGTTCGCTTTTTCAAAAATGAACCTTATTACCCTGTGGAACGATTCCGTTTTTTGCGAGCAGTCGCGGCTCTGTTGGTTGAGACTTGAGACTTCAGAAGCAGACCAGTGGAGCGCGACGGTGTTCTGGGTTCGATCCTCGCTCCTGTCTGACGGTCTCTTTCGCATATGCGATCCTAGTGGTGGATACAGGTCACCTTAGAGTGCTGGAGCACCTAGTAGGAGATACATTGATTGGTCGTTATACAACTAAAAGAATAACGTACGCATGAGAACGAGAAATATTTCCAAATAATAATGTTAATGTCAGTAAAGTTGTTTTTTAATTTTTTCACGGTGTTGAACCAAAACTTGTTAATTACGATCAATGTGGAACTGCACGAGGGTATGCATAAGTAATGAGCGTTTATGGAATTTTCGTTTAGTTCTTCTACGGCTATTCGATACCACCCGTGTGTTTTACGCGTCGCCAGAGGCGGACCCTACCTGTTACCTGCTGTGGTTGTTGTCTGCAAAGGTGGGCTGTGTGTGTGTATATATGCATGGCGTTTTCATGTTTATGCCGTACAATGCCGAATTGAGAGAAGGCTCGTCGTCGTCGGTACGTGGACCGCGACTGGCGCTCGGACGTCCAACCAATTTTTTGTTTTGTCCGCCCTATTATTTTCGCTGTGCGCGTACCATTGAAATAGACAATGGTGGCCGCAGCCAGACTAAAAATGTACGTATGTGTATATCGTGCAACCGCAACAGATTGCCTCTCTCTCATAGTACTGAAGAATTAATCACGAAAAAATAACTACAGCGGCTCTAGGTTGTGTTTCTATCAGTGTGGTGGTCAAGAAAGAAACGGAACCTCGCGACGTTTTTGTTCGTTGACTACAATTCGGCGAATTCAATGGAGATGTGCAAAATCCATGTTAAAAGTGTGTCCTTCTCTGAATCCGATCTTAAACGACGCAGTATTCAGCAATAACAAAAATATTTATAGAAAAATAAGAATTATAAGTTCGTAAACTAATTGCTGTGTTTATTTGAAAGAAGAGGGGTTCCCGGCTTTGCCTGGGTTTACAGTAACCACCAATGAAATAAAAAATGAATTGTTTAAATTTACCGGC
>JAQGBY010005609.1:0-14405 GCA_034698785.1 Mycogona germanica | reverse complement strand
GGTCAACTGCGACGGGGAGAATGATTCACCTCTGTCCGATGTCGTGTGTTTCGCAAGAATCAAAATCTTAAACAAAGCATAAAAATGGCGCTAGGCGGATTTTGACCATGAGGCAGTGGCTCGCTAAACCTAAAATCCGATACAGACAACTACAAGCAGCGCCTTAAAGTTGATTAGTAAAAAAGTAAAAGTAGTAGATTGTTTTACTTTTTTGTTTAAACGATCTTCGTTGCCGAGTATCTGATTGTAGTCCTGCAATCCCCAATTATCTGAGTAATTAACTATCATCGGCTCCTACCTCCTACTAAGATACCTATATGTGCAGGTCACTGGGTCAAACCACTACGAACGACAGTGCAGTGAGAGTTTGCGACGCATTCCGATTTATCAGAAGCGACATGCAATTCCGGAATACTTGGATTATTTTAGTTTAAGGAAAAATTCACAAAAAAATCAGATTCCGAAATTGAAACGAAATGCTATCGTGCACTTCTACAGTGTATGTGTGACTCAATATTGTGACATAACGGTATGTCCAAAGTCTAAGTTTAGACTAACAGAGGAGACGATGGAATGACCCCCAACCAAGAAGTCACTTGTCGACCAGACTTCGCAAAGGCTAGTACAGAGTACTGTATACTCAAGTAGTTGATGAACTACTATCTCGAATAAATTGTTCCTGCTTGCTCAATACTGTTATCAATTTCTAATAATTTTGGGTTGGGGAGGCGATACGGCCCGTTCCGCCTGAACTCATTGCCCAGGGCGCCTACATCTTCTCAGAGCGTCGTAACCCTCCTACCTATCTACACCAAACCCCCCTTCCTCCTGCTCTCCCAGAACCGACTAAGCCCCGCAGGCCAAACCCCCCGCGTTGCCTCTACCCCCACACCCACCCCCTTCCAGCGCCTGAAAGCTTCATCAAGTTTGGTAGTCGGGCGCAACACTACAACTTGTGTGCAGCCCCAGCAGCGACATCTACGGCAGGAGGCGGAGGAGGAGGTGAACGGAAATTGCCGGAAGGCAAAAATGCGTTGCTCCGGCGCTCGCGAGCGGCGTCGGAGCAGCTACGTTTCGCCGCACCAGGCCGCGGGCACCACCGAATCCTGATCAAGAAAAGTTAGACCGCGATCAAGGGCGCTGCTGCCGTCGTCCGCCATGATTTTATCTGAACAACACACAATCACATTAGTCGGTCGGAGGTCCATTGTCGACACTCGATTCAGATCTTCCATACACTTTCCAATCTCTCTATTTCTTTCCCCCCGCCACCAACAACATCACGTACCTGGGCGCTGATTTTTATCACTAGGTGACGCACATTTCGTCAAAGGTGACGGCAATAGTCGCCGGTAGTGGTGTGCATGGTTAGCCAAATTCCGATTCATCGCTAAGAATGTGGAAATGGATAACAGATAACTGCAATTAACCAGCTAACGGAGTTTCTGAAAACCCACCCACAATATGTACCGAAAATCCCTATAACCCATGGCGTCTTAATTTAGCACACCTTTTACGTTAACAGATGTTGTTCTGTGAATGCCGAACAGAGGATGCCGGTATAGATAATTATGAAAAATTGGATATTAAATGAATGTTGTAATAATTTTGGTACATTAGCATAAAAAATACATGCTTTTTATTGTTAATGTTCTTGGTGCCTTTTCACTGGTTTGCGGCCAGCATTCAGTATCCAATTTTTCGTTAATTTTTTCTGGCGAAACGAATTTTATTTCAGGGATGCCGCATTTTAGTACAGAATGAAATTTTAAAACGCAATCCATGCGAATTCAAAAACTTTACGATATCAACCGTCGTAGTCCAGTTGGTTTAGCGACTGACCGTAGCTCGACGGTCCCGGGTTCGATTCCCGGGGCGGGCTCTCGAAAATTTCGAACCCGGGGTACTGGTCGTTCCCCTCGCATAGTGCCTGAGCACCATGAGGGGACGTAACGCCTGTAGTGCGGTTGACTACAGTTGATTGGGCAAAAAAATAATATTAAAAAAAAACAGAAAACGCAGACAGACCGCTTCCTTTCACCGCGAGAGGGCAGCACACGCAGCACCGGTATACGACGGACACGCTCAAGCTGACACCAGATACTCAATTAGTGGACTACATTGCCCGAAGAAAAACATTGTTCGTGAGCAGTCAGATTGAAACTGACTGCTCACGAACAACACAACAATATGATTTCACAACTATTGATCGAATATCCCAAACGGTTAATGTTTTCCTTACTAGCTGTGACAACGAGAAATAATGCCATCAGTCGCCGCGGCGGGTCGCCACCGTCATCCGGCATCCGGCGACCCCGAACATGTGAAAACTGTCAGGGACGGGGAAGTGGGAGGTAGGGGGTGGGGGGAAACGAAAAGCAGAGAGCACAGCCCCGGCACGATGCAGCTTTCGGGTGTTCTGTACGCGTTTTGTGCGCGTTCTTTTTCTCTGTTCGTCGCCGTCGGGCTGCTTTTCGGAAAAGAGAACGAGAGACTGCATGAGAGAAGCGAGAGAGATGAGGGAAAATGGCCGCCGGCGGCTGTAACCGCGCGAGGAACAATTTTGCCGATGTTTGCAAAAGTGGAAATGATGATTCGGGGATGGAGAGAGAGAGAGAGAGAGAGACAGAGGGCGAAACACTGAGTGAGAAGCTCGTTTTTGCGTTTTGCTATTTTGCTCGAGCGCTCAGTCCCAAATATATATGAATTAGACGAATCAAAATGCGAGCTATGTTACGCAACAAGTCAGACAACCCACACAAGTTCAATCCGTATATCAAGAATTTCACCCATGATAACCGGTTTTCAGTCCGACTGCATTCTCTGACATTTTCTGTTAATCGCGAAAATCAAAAAACCCAATCAAGAGAAAATAGCTGAAAGAATTGTCTCGAGAAGTCACCTCCTATCTTTCATATATACGCTAAACGAGATTAGAAAAATAAAAGTCTCACGAGGTTGGGCAAATATTATATTTCAGACTGCATTAGTTCAAATAATTTATGATTTATCTTCTATTTCTGAGTCAACTACCATTATTAGTTTTTGCGGAACTTTGTGCAACATTTTATTTCAATGGGACTCCACAAACGATTTACTCGTAGATGCAGATGCTTTAACGAATGCACTTTACTTAAACCATTTTCTCAGAGATCCAAAAAAAATGGAACCGAAATTTTAGCCGAAAATAACAAACATTAACGAACTAACGTTCGACTCGTCGTAGCCCAGTCAGTAATGCGACTGACTGACTGTGGCTCAGCGGTCCCAGGTTCGATTCCCGGCGCGGATCGAATATTCGATCCCGGGGTACTGGTGAAAATGTGTCCCTCCTCGCATAGTGCCTTAGCACCAAGAAGGGTACAGAAAATCATGTAGTGCAGTGACTTCAGTGAATGGAAACAAAAAATCACAAACCTAATACATTCATTAAACCGTACTGCGACTTCTCAGAAACTAAGCACTGTCCGGGAATCGATTCATACACTCTAGCAAAAAATTTTCAATTTTGTTGGAAGGTGGGTTACACTACTTATTGTATAACTACACATCGAAAAATCGAGGTATGAATCGGCTGCAGCAAAAGGAAAGAACACCAAGAGAGGATATAAAAAACAGTGGGCGGCACAGCGCTGGAGACTGCAAACGTAATTAGAACTAAAACTAATAAAAAATTAAATTGAAGAATTGAAACGGCATCATATACGAGTATACACGTCTATCTGCACCCTCACATCTGCAGCGTGGGCACAAAACTAGGAGCATGTGATAAAACATGTACTGTATAAGTGCATTCACATTCATATTTCTATTGTCCTGGGACCCCGTGTTGTGAAAACCTGGCATAACTATTCGAGTTTCGAGTTCTCTCATCAGTTGCAAAAAAATACAAATTCATTAATGATATATCATAGCACGAAATGGAATTGTATAACACTTACTGTGTAATGGATAAAATAGTAAAATATTAATTTTCGTTGCAGCTCAGCCGGTTAGCTCGCGAGTACTTCATAAGACTTTAATCTAGCACTGTCATGGATACATTAACAAATTAATTAAATGACACAGATGTCATACTGTAACTGTAAACTATTCATACGCTTGACTTTCATCCGATGATTAGGTTGCCCACATTTTAAAGGGTATTTTGAAATGCGGGTAACCCACTACTTCGAAATTATTGGTGTGTTGGACAAGAAAGGATGTAGATCAATTGAAATTTAAAAAAAACTATCACAATTTATCTGTTGGAAAGACGAGTTATCCAAAATTCTTTCAAATGTCACTAAAAAGAATATTTTAAATGGAATGAATCTATGTGCAAAGAAACTTTCGCTAAGAAAGGTAAAACAGTGAAGTAGAAGATTATTAAACATAATTTAATTGACGTGAGATCTAAATTAGAAGAAAACAACATTTAAAGAAATATGGGCGCGGGCCTGGGGAGGGGAAATTGAGATATGGAGAAGAAAAAACATTGGCATGCATTGCACGAAATTGCGAGACGATTATAATTAAAGTGTGGATTCCTATAATGCAAAGGAAAGACAAAAATATAATCAAAAAATTGGGTTGGGGTTGTGGGGAGGAAGAAGGGGGAGATGAAATGGCGCGATCGGAGAGTTTTGAGCTTCAATTCTGGAAAAGTTAGAAACCCTTCCTCCCTCCCCACTGCCCCCAGGTTCCACCCTCCGAGGCTGAGTTTACATATTACATATTTATTAAAACATTAATTGAATCCAGTCTCATTGGAGCTAACCGGAGGCACTAGCCACGAAACCTGTTTTAAGCGAAACAAGCGTAGGAGTGCAGCTGTAATACAGACAGAAGCGCAGCCGAATTTTCTGCCTCTAGACGCTGCCGGCAAAACTATCTCCAGAAATTAATCAAATTTCCAATTAACTGTATCGCGATGATAAACATGCGTTCAATTTTAATGGCACCCTGTACGAACACTACCGAAAAAGCTTCACAAATTACGTTTTAAATATTTCAGACAGCCTGTCATCGCTGTTCCAATAACGGTACAAGTGTTCATCCTCAGTTTGGTGCTGTCCCGAAATTGTCATTTATTATTATTATTAATAAAAAAGTAAGCACATATATTCATGTAATTACAAGGAATTCGTGTATAATTTCAGCATAATTACGATATAGTGCTGCTAAATTAAAAATAATGTTCCTATTTTAGAATTTTAAAATGTGGAACAGTTAATCAAGTGATTAAAAACAGTGGCTTCAAAAGTGGAGTAAGGCATATCGAATGCACGGAGATAAAAAGATGAAATAGTGTAAGGCACCAGAAATAATAGTTTCGAACAGATGTTCGATGCGTTTGATTCTAATATATACTAATAATTATTTCTAGAGAGTGATTTATTTCAATCCTGATTTTTTTCAGATTTGACAATCTTTAGCGATGTCGTTATCTTTCCCCCTATTGTTAAGTCAGACCATCCAGACCATTGCTTAAGAATCAGAATTAGCCTGAAAGACTAAACAAAATTTCGTTTCAAAAGAGTGAAAAGTGAAATTGGAGTTTAATTGCGTAAATGTTGGATACCAACAAACTGTAGAAGTTACAGATGGAGCACATTATCGGAATTGCGATTTTAAAACACGCGTGTAAACGAGTACACACAACGAAGATACTTGTTTTTCGAGCGAAAGGAATGCGAAATCTAAGGGGTGATTAGGCATAGGAGAGGGGCCTCCTTGGAATTATGCAAAACGAGCAGTTCAAGTGAAGTGACTAAAGAGACACATGGGGGCGGCTCCAAATAAAAACATGCTGCAAAATCGCAGACGGCACAACGCAGGTCAGCCGCGAGGGATATATGCTCGAAATATGCATATAGCAGCATATAGACAGCTAGTGTCAGATACATGGACTGACAAGAAGGCAAACACCCCTCGTAGCGGCTAAATCGGCTGGTTGAGATACCCACCTCACCTCATAAATTAGTTTTCTGTGGTCGCGTGCGAGAAGGCAACGTAACGATTACCTCAGCAGACCCGACTCTTGAAATTGAAAAAAATTTATTAGATGTTCCTTTTTATCTTGTTTTAATTCTTATTTTTCATTTGCTTCTCACACAGTGTCTAAGCACTAAGAGCAGTTGGTTTAGCGACTGACTGTGGTTTCGGCGGTCCTGGGTTCCTGCGGTCCTGGGTCCTGGCCCCGACAACATTTTTCAACATTTGCATTGACCCAAACAACAGTGCAGTCGCTCGGCTTCAAATTGCTTGTCTACCTTTCATGTGCAGCACCTTTTCATTTGCGCAATGGATCTTAGGAGGTGGACGCGCCCAGTGTGCTTAAGAGTGTATATTCTAGAGGCGGGCGTGCTGAATTTACGTTTTTTTTCTTCACGTCCGTTTGCACCGGACAGATTATAGTTGCCCGGTCAAGTCCATAACAATTTTATTGGCCTAAGGGACGTTAAGCGGAAAACCCGCAGCATCGCTAATTACAGTCACCGGCAATCAATTTTATATGCTTAAATATATTGCGCAAAAGCGGTGATTTTGCATAAACTGATCCGATTTAGTATGAGGTATAATCTCATCGATATTTTGTAGAATAAAGTTGTCAAACGACATGCTGACCCCTAGAGCAAAACAGTCCAATGTTGTACTACAAAAAAATACTGTGCAATGCTTGATCTCCCAAAACTCCAACGAAACAACAGGCTCACGGGCACGCCACCAGAGGACAGCACAAATTGTCAAGCACGCAGAGGCCATATTCGTAATCGGACGGTGAAACAATCGAGGAGGACTGTACTAAGTAAGGTGGTGGAAGGAAGGGGCGCCTTCACTTAACGCAGCCGATAAATATCCGCTGTAGTCAAGCTTGATGGACTGACTGACTGACTGCACGCCCATAAAATAAGGTCGAGCAGATTTGGCTTTTGGCGAAGAAGCTCGCACGCGTTCAGACGCGTGCGGTGGGTTGGTTGGTAGATTCCACCTGCATCGTTTTGGCATCCGAAAGCCTGCATTTTACGTTGCTGAAATAGCGTGGTAACTATCAATAGTAATGATGCAACAGGCGCCCGGCTCTCGCCATCCATTGTCGTAAACGATGGCCAGTGAATGGCACTTTATTCGCTCGACAAACGTGAATTAACGACGTGAGAAAATTAATTATAGTGTAAAACGTAACCGTTTTACGTCACGATAGATGAACGGATAAGTTGCATACAAACTGAAAGGAGAATGCTAGCCCAGCATCATATGGCTTCGGTTACTAGCCGAAATGTCAAAAATAAAGTTGAATGAAATTCTAAATCTCCGATATAAAAAAAAGTTTGAAAATTAATACGGATAAAGACAACGCAGGAAAAAACAACAAAACGAGACTGACTATCAAAAGGCTAAACCCAAAGCGGTCACGTTGTCATCGGTCACCTTTGGCCAAAGTTATAAGGTGACCAACGAGCCAATTGGGAGTCAATCAACAGTGCAGTAGAAATGTTGGATCAATCATTGATTCACTTACCCATTCGCCCACACTCTGCACCAGACAAGTCCAAAATTGCCACCCTGATTCTTTTCGACAAATGAAATAAAATGGCTCGTTCGTCTCAGTATCGTTCGAACCAATTTCAATTGAGAGGTTACACAAACCACTGCCAACATACGAACTTTTTGTGAGGTCATCGGGTATGAACTGAAGAGATAGTCAATCGACGTTGGCGGCGGGGGCCGTAACGCCCGCGTACGCCCCCAGAGGGCGTCGGCGTCGTCGATGTCATGCAACTCTTGGCGGGGCCGCAACATGCTCTGCATGGACGGACGCCCCGAGGTGTGCCAACAACATATCTCGTTCAGCCCTTGTTACGAGTACTCACTGCACTCCACAGTCCACACTAATGCTGGGTTTTACATTGACCTGAAAATTTGACGCTGGCAGACCCTACTGGCTATTTAGCGATCACTTTGTACGGTTTGGTTTGGCTTTGCTCGACCAGTTCAGGGGAAGGGGGACGAACAGATTAGCACCGGATTTTTTTGGACACATTTTTAATTTAACACAGAATTTACTGAATTGATAAATAAATCGTTGCTGTGTCAGCTATCGTTTCCGTTTTCATTAACAGGCGTGCGCGTTTTTGGGTGGCCATGGTGCGAAAGCACTGTGCGGACACCCACCAAGTTCAGGTAAAAAATAATAACAAAAGCAATGAGAGTAATGTTCTCATTGATGTAAATCAATGTTAAACCATAAAAACTCTAGTGCTTGACGCACATCATTGGATTAATATCGTTCCTAATCGTGCCCCTTACAAAGTGCCTAAGCACTGAGAGGGGTACAGAATCTTCCTGTTGTGACCCGTCACTTCAGTGAAATAAAAAATAAAAAAATTACAATATTGTCTGGAGACTGTATATATTGAAAACAACCAAAGATAATAGTTCTAAACAATTTACGCTCCTAATAATAGTTCAGTACCCAGACCAGAACACCGTTTCATATCGCGTTGTCAATAAAAACATAAAATCCTGATCCGGACTCTGCTTTCAAAAATGTCGCGCCCAACTTGCTTGCTGATGCGCCATCTAGAGACTAGAGAGATCTCTAGAGATACAAAAATTTTCCTCAATAATTTGACTGATGAAAAGGTGAAATCGGGAAACGATTCGGTTCATTGTTGAAAGGAACACACTGATTCGTCAATATTTTTCAAACTTAAATCTGGCAAACATTTTCATGTTACTCAAAGTTCTTGAAGACATTTTAACAAGCTGGTGAGATCATAAATGTCGATGTGTAAGACGCAAACTTATAGATTCCTCAATAAGTCGTTTAGACTGTTTCATATGAAAGTTCTACCACGTGGTCGGAGCCATAAGCAAACTCGTAACCCTATATTTGTAAAATAAAAAAACACCTTAAAATCAAGTTATTTTCTTGAACGACGAACCAAACAAAAAGGTCGTGTAATCGTGCACGGGGGTTTCTTACAACGCCATCGGTCGTTTTATATAAAACGTAAGCACAAGCGAGAGGTGCAAGGCAAGACCGGTCCAATGTAAAAACACCACAGAACACTCCATCCCCGCCAACGCGCCGAGCAGCCCAACGCGCCCGGGAGGCTCGCGTGAAGTTCGCCGACCTGAATCCCCTCTCGACCCCGGGGCAGCGTACCTTTAGTTGGTCTCTCTCTCTCTCCCCCCCCCACCCCAACTCGCCCGCCCGTCCACCCCTCGGTACAAAAGTATCCTAATACACACTGTCCCATGTCCTTACCCCCTCCCCCCCACACACATACTCTCCCAGCCCTCCATTCTTGGGAGGGCCCCGGGGGGTCTAGCCTGGGGGAAGAGGGGAACTCTCGCATACCACAGACGAGGTCCGCGAAGAGATGGGGTCGCGGACAATTTCGCCACCCACCACCACCATCAACCGCTCTGTCCTGTTTGCATCTTCCCGGATAAGACCAGGTTTCTCAGTTGCACGAAAACGAGAAAAAAAACTGTGGTTGTTTTTCGAAATCATTTTTTTGGGCGCCGCAATAAATTTTCAACCGCAACAGTGTTGTGTTGTCAAATGGGCAGAAGCGCTCGAAAAAGCTATGGCATACTCATCTAATTCATTTACCGTCATTTCACATTCAATTTTTTATAATTTAACAAATATCTATCCTATATAGGCTGCTTGGTCGGTTATCGCGATGTCTGCCAATTGAAAATCTCAAATTCTTTTCCACTAAGTTATTTTCATTCCCCGAGTGACACGAACTTATGCATTCTTAGAGTAGTTCTAGCAAGAAACGAAATTAAATATTGAGAAAATATCTTCAACAAGTGTCACAATTCTGGCTAGATTTAAAATTTTCAATGATACCGAATCCACAAGTGCCACTCGGTGTCGTGAAAGGATCGAAATTCGGGAACGCGCTCGCCATGTCATGTCAATAATCCTGCTCCAGGCGCCAAGGCACGGGTATCCCGCGCGGTTCATGGAATGGCGTTATCGGGGCGTGAACAATAAATAAGGGCGAAACCGGGTTCACGAGAGCGGGCGAGGCTCTCTCAACATAACTCGGTTCGCTTTCGGAAAAAGCGAAGGCTGATGGCGAGACCGCGACTGCATTATTCATCAGGATCATTAGCAGAACACGTATACTTTGAGGTAAACCTTTAGAACATTAGATATATAATGGTTTTATGTTTGAACGACAAAAAAAACAAAACAAATTTTCGTGTCCGCCTCAAGAATTAAAATAAAATATCTCTCGTGTACAACGTTTATCATCGTTTATGAATAAATGACCAACTCAATTGTTTGCCTATAAACTAACGAGATAGAGTCTTTAAAATAGGTTCCACGAATATGGTCAGTCCTAAACAATTTCAGTAAATTCAAATGTATTCAAATGTATAATAAACTTTGACGATTAGCAAATGAACTTCCAAGGTTCGACAAGTATGTACTAAAATGAAGTATCACGAATATATAGTCAGTACATTCGTTTTACAACTACACAATTAGAGTAGTCAGCTTTTTTTCGACGCACCACTTTTATTATTACTGTTATCCCCAAGCTACAGAGTAGAAAGGAACAAAGAAATGGCCAACGAATGCTGCCCCGTGAAACGGCAATCATTCATAGCACTGCAGGAAAACCAACATAGTAAAACAGAGTCGGTGCTCTTTCGAGGGTGTTCCAATATATTCCTGAAAAAGTACTTGCGGCGACTAATATCCCGAAATTATTATCAAAAACGATTTCACACAAGTTTATATCCCTTGCATTTTTTTAAAAATAAAATTTCCATCGAAATCGCCATTCGTGTCTGGTATTTCCAGTCCCATAGTTCGTTTCCATGAGTCAGCAACAAGATACTCGAACACACGTAAACAGCATGCGTTTAATTTATGCAACAACAACAAAAAAGACCACGCTTGGCCGTGCATAAGCTGAACTCGTACATTCAGGGCCCACCTTCGCTGCGCGACTTTATTAACCTTTCGCGCAATTAGGCTTATAATTTGTTCTTTTATCCGCTCGCCAATCGCCAGCCGGACCGCCATCCACGCCAGGTGTGATAAACTGGCGCGCGTGTGCCCTGTTTACACTTCACTTTTGCTTCGGCCACACCACTCGCCTATAAATAGGTGGAAGGAATCCTTCTCGGTCCACAGCGGTTCACCTCAGCCTCCTCCTGATACCCAAACCTCAATCAAGAGCACATCTGGTTTTACGGCATTAACGGTTCATTTCGTAATTTGTGAGGCGATTGCAGATTTCACTATCGCTGATCGTGATCGCCCCATTTACACTTTGTCCATTTTGACATTTTGCTTCATGGAAATGTCCCTTTCTTTGGGTTTACCGAACCACATGCAAGGGAAGATAGTACGACTCGTCGTAGCCCAGTTGGTTTAGCGACTGACTGTGGTTTCGGCGGTCCCGGGTTCGATTCCCGGCGCGGGCTCTCGAAAATTTCGATCCCGGGGTACTGGTCGTTCCAGCGCCTCACACAGTGCCTAAGCACCATGAGGGGGACGTAACGCCTGTAGTGCGGTTGACTACAGTTGATTGGAATATTTAAATGACCACGCTGGAGATTTCAAGCTCACGTCTGGTCAAAACAAAATGACGTATCCATGGAGCAAAACGTAAAAAGACCCCAAATGTAAACGACGCTTTATTCATTTAATTTTCCCAGCTACAGATGCATTCCAATTCCAATGCAAAACTCAGCTTCATGACACAAAAACTGTAATTAGAGAGTCGTCTTTCAAAGACGTGCACTTAAAACTAGAATTTCAAAGCCATTTTCAATTTACTATTTAAAAGTACAATTAATAATTAGCTGCTACATAAGTTTTATAATAGAAAGTATTGTTAAAAGAATCATCATTCTTAGAAAAACTCTCGTATGAACCGAGAGTTATACTCTGTATATAAGAATTATAGTTCAAGATTAGTGTTTAATGCTCTAAATATTATATTTACAATACCTGCCGATAAGCAAATGTACCGCATGTTACCCCTCAAGATGAACCTGGATGTAACCAAACCACAGATAAGAGAAGTGGCGAAGGAAATATTTGATTGATCGACTCATTGCTGACGTTGTCATCGGTTTTATTTTTTTTACACCCAGTGATCACGATATGATCTTCAGGTCTCGTGAGGCTTAATATGCAAGTCGACCTGTATACGGAGGATCTTACAGGAGGACGACACGGCCAAAAATTGCAAATGTTTAGATGAACAAAAAATAGGAGACTGAGAGGAGAGTAAAGAGCGAGATGAGACTGAGCCGCAGCGCGCGAGAGGTTGAAAAAACGACTCTTGCTTTTGTGTATATGCATGCATAACAATCTTTGAAAATAGGCCTTCGGGCGGTCGCTCGGCATTTTCATCTCCATTATGTGCGCTATGTATCCCCTCCCCCGCACTCCCTCCCCTCACACGCCTCCACCCTCACCCCTAGGGCACAATTTCCTTTCGTCGTATTAAACCAGAGCAGAAAATGCATATTCATTTTATATACCCGGTGTGCATGCGTAAATGCTAAGTTGGCTCAATCCTCATGCCTAGCTTGTAACGTCCTGAGAACCAAACTGAACGAATCCCGATTTTCCGGAACTTTTAGGAATGATATTACCCAACAATAAACTTCAATACCCAAAATTGAACAGGACAGGAAACAGGCGATTCTAATCAGAACTCGTGTGGTCTGTCCCGGGATCCCACCTGATTTGAATGCTGTGGCACGGACCAAAAAGAGCAGACAATACAGAGTATTAAAAAATTAATATCTTCAGCTTTCAAAAAGAAGGAAACAATACAGAACGCCTGAAAAATCCAGATCACCACCCAGAGAGCACCACACGCCTACGTGTAGGCAGTGACAATGTAGAAGCGGGGTTTCAGGAGGATGTATCTAGCTATTGGGAACAAGAGACGATTTTTACGCGCTATTTAGGCGAACAGACGCAAGACCAACCTGTATATTCCACCACTCCCACTCTCTCAGCATCAACCCCTCCCCACGGCCTCGCCCTAACGCCCACTCGCTCAACTAAATATATATAATATCAATGCCGGTGCTCCATCCAGTTCTCCCTCAGACGAACCGACTCACTTTGACGTCTCGGGTGTTGATGCACTTTCAACTGCTAGTACATCGAGCATAAGTACAAGGTGCACGGACCAATCAACTACTAAAGAAGTGAAATTTGAACTCCATTAACAATGTACTCAATACATACATGTACACTAATAAACCATTATGGCCCCAGCGCATAACAGTACGTATTTGACGCTCTCTGGTGGCTTTTTAGACAACTATTATTTTTATTTGTTTTCCTAATCAACTATAGTCAACTGCACTACAGGCGTTCTGAACCCTTCATGGTGCTTAGGCACTATGTGTGGGGCACGTCCTACTAGTACCCCGGGATTGAAATTTTCGAGAGCCCTCGCCGGAAATCGAACCCGAGAACGCCGAACCACAGTCAGTCGCAATACCGACTGGGCTACAACGAGTTCGTTGAAGTTTTGTAGACCGTTGATTGGACACATCGATATCGATTTTACCAACACCACCAGTGTCCTCACAGCTCATAACGGTGAATTAGAATTTGGCAATATCAGCGCTGATATCGGAAACAATTGCAACAAATGGTGAAAATAAAAATAACATATTTTTGTGTGATTTTATCGAACAGTTCAGAAGCATCTTAAAATTTTGATTGCAGGTGTCGTTTCCCGGCGAATCATTGGCGCCGAAGAAAAATCTTCGGCGCCCAGTGATTGGCTGATTTGGCGACATTTGCCAACTTCGCTAGCGAAATGTCGCTAATCAGCCAATCACAGGACGCCGAAGAATCGTCGGGAAACGACACCCAGGATGGTCCCAGAATCTTGTAATTAATCTTGTAATTTTGTTCGACTTTTAAGATGCCACTTTTTAGTGCGCAATGAGACAGGGAAACTGACAAAAGAACGAGTTTGGTAACCATGCACTGCAGACTATTTCCAACCCCCTGCTCTTTCTTCCAGGGAATTTGATAAGCCCCTCTCTAATATCATCAGGCAGGTGACAGTCAAATGCACTCTCCGTGCATGGATCCCAGAATGAAAAAAGAAACGAAGTGGGGGGGAGGGGGGGGGCACAAAAAATAGATATTGGTTTTCCAGTTTCTCCGAAAGGCAGATTTCGGTCTCTAAGAATTAAAACTCCTATTACGGATATCTATTTTGAGGCTTCTCAAGTTCAACAGACCAAGCAAGAATCGGAAAAGACTGGAGTCAATTTTACCTGGACTGAGAAGCAACGAATGTAACTCGAATTGATTTAAAATACGACCCGTCGTGGCGCAGTTGGTTTATGACGGACTGCGGTTCGGCGGTCCCGGGTTCGATTCCCGGCGCGGG
>JAQGBY010005608.1:0-14405 GCA_034698785.1 Mycogona germanica | reverse complement strand
TGCGATTTCATTGAGCCGTTCTGAAATTTTGCTCCGAACACCAAAATCCAATTCTTTGTTTTATAATATAGAATTTAGTTCGCGGGCTTTAAAAAATGAACGTTTCAAAAAATTGACATTCCAACTTCAAATGTTTAAACACGCAAAATTATATTGTCATAAGCGTATTCACTAATTTCAAGACTATTACAACTGTAGCCGTTAATATGTCAATAACAAAATACGTAGAAACAATGAAAGAGCTGTATTAGGTATACAAATTGTGAATCAATATACGAAAGTCTCATCAGAAGACGCCTAAAACCAACTCATAGCGTTTATCTGCTGACGCGCGAGTCACGTGATGTGCGCTGCTCTGAACGCGATTGGTCGGTTCGGGACTACAGGCCACAACAATGACGCAAATTGCAAATGCGATTCTACGCTCTTGAATTGATGACATAATACTCCAATCCATAATACGAAGGTCGTTTAACTTGAAATGAGCAGTAAGTGTTCAATTTTTGAAGAACGAAAATGTCGACTTTGAGTTTCCTTCGGAATAAAGAGCTTTTCAAGTTTCAGAGTGGTTTTGCCTCAAGACGTGCACACGCGCAGATCTGCAACTGAATAACGACACCATGTGTATTCTCGAAAACCCAATTGCGGACATTTAAGATAATCGCAAAATTGCAAACGCAAAACATCGAACACTCTTATAATTCTAACGTATTGCTACATTCATTAACCTGTCGGATCACAATGCAATGTATCAAGAAATTCATCATTTCTAAATTTGTCTATCCTTTGTCGCGTTCTCTATCACTTTGAGTGGGCTCAAAATGCAAGAGCAAGACGCTAGATGAAGATCCCATGCGCTAAATATGATTACTTTTTTTCCTACCTTTGACGTAGATCATTGTGCTGACGTCGTACTGGGCAACCGTGGTGCCGGCCTCACTGTGGGCCTTCACCTGCACCTCGTAGGCGGTACCCTGCTCCAGGTGGCTGATGACCACCTCACGCTGCGCCGGTGACACGTTGTCCAGCACCAGCGTCCAGCCGTTGGCCACGGTGACAGTTGTCGATGACGCGTGCTGGGCGCGACGGCGGTAGTGCAGGGAGTATCGTTGAACGGGACAGTCGTTGACTGGCCAACGAAACAATCGCAGGGTGATGGAGGTGGCGTTCGGCTGGAGGATGTCCGCCCGGCTTGGCTTGGTCGGAGCTAGAGGCCGGACGAATCGAAAACAAAAGACAAAGATATAGTCAATATGCAAAAAAATACTATCCAAATGAACAATCTCTGAATTATTTAAAATGGTAGATTTTAAAGACGATCAATTTCTGAATAATCTCTAGTAATCACTTCAAATCTAGAACGATCTCTCGTTGATTTATAAAACTAATTAATAATTTCAGATCTGTCTCCCAAATGACTACGCACAATAATAATTAAAATTCAAGTGACATCTCACATTAGCCATTATTCTAACATATCCATTATAATTCTAGAGCGGATTTCCTATTATCAATAAGCGGTCTGATTCCAGAGCCGCCGTTTAATGTTGTATAATAGCAAATGAAATTCCAGGTATATCTCAATATTTTAAAGCGTGACTTTCAATGGGCCGCAATTGCTTCTTGCCTTGTGCTCAACCCCTCTCTCGATTCCAGCATTTAATTTTCCCATGACAACCACTCAGTTGTAGCGTTTTCCGTGCACTCTAGCAATTTTGGTGGACAGCTTGACTGGTGAATCGAAACACAGCATGCAGTCCTCAGGTTCTCGGAAGGAATATAAATTGAATCGCGTCGTGTCTATGCAGCGCGTATCAAATGGGACGCGCCGGACCGACAAGGGAATGTACAATATAGGCTCGGGCGTTACTCGCTGAAATTCAAATCAATTGGGCGACGGCAACGACCACCAATTTCCATTTCATGTGCTATTCGCGGAAGATCAGCTGTGGCTTCCAAAAAAATTTCTCCATCTCCCAAATTGACCACCGGTCATCGGTCCTGAACAACTGCACATTTCAATATTTTTTAATAACGTGCAATGACTTTTAGATGTCACAACTGATTTTTCCTTGGCGTTTTCAACCTAATATTGGGTAGGGGTCTCGGTGTTGCGTTGTTAGCGTGTCGAACTGCTATTCCCGTGATCGCAGATTCGATTCCAAACAGAGACTTTCAGAACTTTTTGGGCGAGAGAAATTCCTAATACCAGTTTCTTCGGATTTGAAGTAAAGCCGTGGGACTAGTGCCTGTACGATTTCAGGTACACGTTAAAGATCCCTATCTAGGTTAAGGCTAGACAAAATTACCAGGTCACCTCCTGATGCAGATTTTTAGGGTTGAAACGCTGATGGACCTCCTTAACAAATAGCTCAAGAATATTGAGTTAAGCAAATCATAACTACACACGTACAGAGCACAAATTGTACGATCCAGAATACTCTGTATGAATTGAAATATATTTAATACAAAAAATCAATCACTTGTTTAGACAACGTCAATACAAGATGGCTGCCGGTGCTGCACCACGCGTCTAGCGATCACGTACAGTCGGCCATTATTGGAAAAAGAATGTGTCGCCAGCAGCTAATGTGGGGGGCGGGGCACTATCGGGGAACGTTGTAATGGTGATGACAACTATGAGATGATGATGGCTAGCAAGCCTCTTATGCGAGACGCAGGGGCAGATAAAGGAGCGGGGGTGGATGGTAGAAGCCTTTCCAGCCAACTGATAATACCGTGGCCAGTATCGATTCGCACCCAGTTTTGCGCGCGCGATTTGCTTTTGATCGCTCGCCCTTGATGGCGGTAATGGGGGTGGTGGTGGGCGCGTCCTGAAATCGATCACCACCATTACTTATTCTTTTTTATCCCCGATGATGGTATTGGGGCAACGGCTTACAAAATTCCTCGGATTTCTAATCTCAACCGCGCTGCTGTTCATATGTAGTTATTATTATCAGTTCTGGAAAAGACAAGGCTACTTTTCTTGTATTTTGCTAGGCCAGTACGTGAAAGCTGCTTACCTAAACTAACCGTACAAAATACGTTGCCAGACATGTTTTTACGGACAAATTGGAGCACAGTACCGGTCGCAAAGCCAATTTCTGAGACTGTTCAGCCATCGTAAAGACAAGAACACTAATTTTTACATATCCGACTTCGCAGAAATTCCGAAGAATAACGATAAAAACCTTCACCAGATGGAATAGGCAAAAACTCCAATAACTATTGCGCAGAAACCGCAACGGCAGTCAGCAATATCGTCGATACCAATGGATCACGTCGCCAAAAATAAAAACTAATAAAATAAATTTCGGCACATCAACAGGGTACCAATTTTCCTGATTAAATGAGAAGTTAAAAAATCCGAGAATCCACTCCCGCCCCTACCCTTTTTTATTCCACAGCCACCCACAGGGAAACGTTGGGGCAGGGACATCACGATAGGTGCAGTTACATGACTAGAGGCTCAATTGGAAGACAAGAATTTTGCGGAAAGTTCAAACATTGGCATATCTGATTTTCATCCATTTCAGCATTTTTCTCAGGGATTGTTTTTCCAAGTACTGATTAGGGCAAAGCAACTCGATACGCCAATAACTTCCATATCGATCGGATCGCATATTGGGCGCGTTGCAGCTGAGGCAGGGGATACAAAGTAAAATTGTATCTGAAAATTGCGAAGGAATAACATTTGTTTTTTTAAATTGAAAACGAATAGCGCACTCTTTTCCACAAATTGAGCAAACTTCACCATTCTTCCATCAACAAGGCGATTCTGAAAAGTCCGCCCATGCGCCTCAACTGCGGCGAGCGCCCGCATAGCCCCAAAGGCATCAGCCAAAGTGAACTGAACTGAGTCGATGTTTCCATTTTCCAAGAACGAATAAGGAAACGAGGGGATAGGGCCCTCCTGCGGCCCGCAGTCCCGGCAGCGTTGGTCACCCGCCGACGGCGGAAAACAACAGGGGCGTCCCACCACGAACAGAGAATACATTAAAAAGACGAAATGATCCGTAGAGAAAATGAGAAACGGAGACGCAATAAAAGTCTGCTCAACGCATATGGGCGAGCGAAATTGAAGACGAAAAGCAGATTACTCGTCGAAAGCTAATTAGTTGGGACGATATATACAGAGTTGTTGTTCAGTGAAATTGTTAAGTCGCAGAAATAAGATTTTCAAGCTTTTCTCTATTGCGCTCTTGCAACGGATTATTTCTCCGCCACCCCCATCATCCCTCCACAACCCCTCCCCCATCTCTTCTACCAATCTAGACTATAAACATAATTGCTGAAACAAAGAACTTTAAAACAGAAATAAAATATTCACCAGTTGGAGATGACATTTTTTGTGGGTCAATGACCCGAAACATTGCCACATGCCACAGAATCCGACCAGGAAGGTGACAAATATAAACGAAAGTCATTGTGACGTCACTATTAAACAGTCTTTTATTGGTTATGGGAATTGAAAACCGTTGACACTGTATGTTGTACAAAATATTCCAAATTTAAAAAAATGAAATAAACACTAAAGGCGATAGTAAAGATTTTGGAAATTTATGATTTCTAAAAGTTTATTCTAGCTATATTTTGCATCTCTCATCGCATTATTATGTTCCAGAGCGGTGCTTCCCTTTAGCTTTAGTTTTAGTGGAAGAAAGCAAATAAAAAAGACACCCGAATACACCAATCTAATAAAGCGATCGAAGATTTGCGGTTGGAAAATCTAGCACCATTTCTAAGACAAAAACAACTTATATCAAATTTTCCACCCTAAGAAGGCGTCCAGACATTGCGCTGAAACATTTATCTAGGAGGGATATTAGTGCATAAAGACGTAGTCAAATTCAAGAACGGCCGGAACAGGAACCGGGACATGCAACCCTCGTCTCGATTCTAATTAAAAATAATAAAACTTCAAAAACATTTGACATTTTTAAGTCAACATCATTTTTAAAACACGACGCTGGACGCAGGAGAATTTAAACGCGTTTTAAGATGTCCAGCACCATTTGAAATATGTTCTCGAAAGTGTTGGTTAGGCTCAAACAAACTGACAATGTCATGGATCCAGCAAACGTGAAATAAACCCAACGAGCAAAACAATACATTACAACATGCGAAGCGGCCGCCACAGCAAGTATAGCGCCATCTAGTGAGGGCAGGTGCACCCACGCCCGTTTTGGGTTGCACTCGCAGAATCGCGGGCATTCGGGTTGGGGTTTTTGAAACCGGGGCTGCGCCAGACGACAAGTCGGGTCGGGTCAAAAAACAGTAAACAGTCAACTAGGCAACATAAGGAAAAATGCTCCTTCATTGCCACAATTTCAATCAGTTTATGCTTCGCAGAATATAGACTCGACACTCCGCACTGGCATGACGCCGACAAAATAATAAGAGCAAGTCTTCAGTTCGTCTAACGGTGCATTTACTGGTGCTGAGAGATTACTCTGGAAGCGACACGGAGACAAATTAACTTTTCAGGGTATAACGTCGTTTAGACGTGGGACAGTATATTTAGGCGAAGTGCTAGACGTGATTTCGGGAAATTCGCCTCGTAATTCGCTACGCAAGGACTTGTTTCATTAAGTCTTTTGAGGACTGTTAAAATCTGGGTGGCAATATGGTAGGGAACCTCCTGAGACCACACTTACGCCTAAGTGCACTTTGGAAATCGAGCTCTCCTCGAAAGTCTATGGGAATGCGGACGCGTGGTGCGGGCACTCGATGCCGTTTTGTCGGCATCAATTATGATCGAACTTTCAAGAATGATTAAATCTGGGTTCAATTAGTGATCAGAAAAGTAACCGTGCTTGAAAACAATTTTCTTTATCTATTTCATTCATTTTAGGTTCTCGCGATAAGCTTTTTTATATAATCCAGGAAAAGTGAACTACACTGCATTTCGTTAAGCTAACTGTGATAGTTCAATAAAGACTTTTTAACATAAAATATACCAAACACTTAATATTTGCAAGTGAGTGATAAAACAAATGAATACAAAAAATATTGACTAAACATTTCGTGAAACAGCAAATTGCGTATGGTTATCTTAATCTTTCAAAAGAAGTAAATTCTAGACAGAATGCAATTCCGATAAACTCATCCAAGTTGCTCATTCGGAACAGTCGCGATTTTCTGAACCAGCAATTTTATTTTTTTACTCAACCATAAAGAAAAATAATCTTTTCATTTCGTGAGAACGGAGAGTCTGTAACCAACGCGTGATTGAGTATTGCGTTCTAGGTAAATTTAAAATTCCTTTCTATTAGTCATTCGGTATCGATGCAATTCGGGTCTAAAATTAAAATTCGATATTTCTTACCAGTTCCGCGTGTGCTGACCGGAAGCATTGCACTGGGCTCGCCGATGCCTACGTCATTCTGGGCGGTGACGTACATCTGGTACATGGAGCCGCAGCGCAGGTTGCGCAGAACCACTTTGTCTTCACCTGAATCCAATCGCATCTCGTTCCATTTGCCCTGGAACTCCTTGAAGCTGAGAACGTACCCTGGAAGAAAAAAAAGTCACCATTTAACTATTGGCACCTCGCAGTCACTAGATGGAATATTGCGAGTTTGACATGCGGGAAAGATTTAGAATTTTTTTTACAATTCGAACTAATTCAAACAATTCTCTGTCGTGAATTATTCAGGAAATCCTGTTTTGGTTTGTACTCCTCTTAGTGCTCAGCATTATGTAATTGACCGGTTTTCGCCGGTATCCTGGTAACAAAAACAGTTCCCGGGAATCAAACCAGAACCATCGCATAGTCGCAAAATTATGTCGCTCTCCCGATTGAACTACGACGAGATGTTCACTACTGTATAGTTTATTTTCTGAGTAATAATTTCCGTTATGTTCCTTAATCCATCTTCCAGTTATATTCAAACAACTGTTCGCTGCTGCACTGAGCAACGACACCAACCATATTTTTTAAATTAGTATTTTAATTATCACAAAGAAAATACGCTGTACGATTGCCTTCAGATTAACAATCATAAATCATTTTTTATTATGCCACTTGGAAACAGCATCTGGTGCACAACGATTGTTTCTGTCTAGACTTAGCAACACAAATTCTTTAAAATTAAATTCAATGATCAATGACTAATGAGTAATTCCTGTCTTATCCAAATTGATTGCGATGCTTGCGTGCCGACATTGTCGTTCCATTAACCGCGGATAGTGGGCCGCAAAATTGGAATGATTTGTAGTGTGGTTGATGTCAAGTCTGAGTGACGGATTCAGCCTTCTGCCAATGATCAAGCAGAGGGCATTGAAATACCTAAGATGTTCCTCTAAGAATTTAAAAGCATCGAAAATAAATCCCCAATCGGTCAAAAGTACATGCTCCTATTTCTAATCCTGTCATTGATAAACTTTAAAAAAATTAATCATTCAGCGCAGAATTAATCATTGTAATCAAATTTTGCGTTCGATTCCGGTAAGGGTTGAAATTATTTTTTTGAAGAATAATTACACATTCTCTCGGTACGGTTCCTGTGCTGCGCGGACAGTGGACCGTGCGGTGCGACGTTAGGGCTGATGATTCAGCATTTGGTTGGTGGGCCGATGAACACGGATATGCTGTTTTTTGAATTTTTTTCCCAAACGAGCTTAGAGATTCCTATTAAATTATCGATCGCCATCCTTTTCATAGCGATGAAAACTGACATTCCATACTATACTGCTCAGCGCTCACTCCATTTATAGTACAACTATTCCCGACATGTTCCATTTGTGTGAGGACCTCTCCAGTCGACAGAAAACGTCCGCCAACCCACATTCTCAGACCGTTAACATGAAAATAACGGGGGACCGATTTCGAACATTTCCTCAATCGATGCCTGCCGCAAAACACGCACTCAAAAATCGAATTCGTTGCTCCTCCTCCCGTCGATGTTTTCCTTATCGATTAGCTTCGACATACGTTTCTGATGACTGTAAACCACTGTCACGCCATGCTTTCATTAGAACTTTCGAAAATCTTTCAAGTTGGGGCGCGTTCAATAATCCGGCCTACTTTCTACTCTACGGATGCCACCGATGACCCAACAGAGTGAAATCACAAAACAGCAGATCCAAAATTCGAAAGATATTGATACCAAAGAAACCGAATAGCACTGTTTTGGCCTAATCATAACAGTCAGTAAAATACATAAAAGGAAGCCCAAAGGATCCCATAATGGCGGATGCACGCCATTTTCTTTTTGGTCACGTTTACAGTTATCAGTAAATGAGAGAAACGCCTCCTGGGGCAAAATAGTGAATTAAAAAAAATAGTTTAGCACTGTACTGAATATGCGCCAACACTACGACATACTGTTATCTATTGTTCTTCAATATTACAATCGGACTTCAATATTTACGAATAAAACTACTAATATATCTCGTTGGAGTTGGAGACCTTAGAAACCTTATCTCCTAACACACACGATATATGGCGTTGAAATCCTTAACCAAATACAATTCCAGTTTTGGTGCTGCCATCTTCTGGGATACTGACAAAGACGTTCTGTTCTTTCATATTTTATTTTAACATGTAGTCAATGGTTAGCTGATTCTAGGTCCTACACTCCCTTGGCAGTAGTGCAAACCAGACTGAAAGTAAAACGCCCCCTCAATAGTAACACAATCAAAATTATGAATGGAAAACTAACTGTAATCCGATTTAAATAACAACGGGAGAAGACCGGAATAATAATGAAAATCGAGCTCAAAATTCAAATCGGTTTATCGATAATACCATGTATATACAACAAGTGTTCGTTTTCGGGGCGTTTCCGGGGTGGAGGAACAATGTGCCGAAACCGATGTTGACGTCACAGTTCGTCGTCAAAACGTAAGCAAATGTAAATGCAATTTGGAACACAAAACTACTTTGTACAAAAAAAAAATCAATCCAATTCTGAACTTGCGCGAACTGTCGGCTATACGTGTATTCCTTGTACGACGCGTGCGTAACAGTGCCTTATTTCGCGAAGGACCCATCTGTCACGAACAATTTAATGTCGGGAGCATCGTAAACGAAGTCTTTTCTTTCAAACACAAGACTGCACGTATATAGGTACGCACGTAAATGCATGCACAGTACATATAGGCGTGGTGAAAAAACAATCGATTGATGCTCCAGTCACGGTTCACTGGAAATTATGGAATCTAGGAATTGGGACTCGCCGAAAAAGGTGGCGTCTAGAAATTAGAATATAGCTGTCACCAAACATTTAAAGCCTCCCAACAAATACGAATACTTTAAATTTATAAATTAAAACTGCGACACAGTGTACAACTTCAAAGTGACGTCTTCATAGGCGTGGGCTTTAAATAAACGTTTACGTGGAATATTACAATTACAATATATACCCACAAGCAGCCCCGGATGGGGCCTATGGCGGGTATATATAATATAAATTATTGAAAATCACATAACTGTGTTATTCGTATTTCAGAAATAAATATATATTTTTTTTATTGTTTTTTTTAATTGTCAATCAACTGTAGTCAACCGCACTACAGGCGTTACGTCCCCCTCATGGTGCTTAGGCACTGTGCGAGGGGGAACGACCCTGGGATCGAAATTTTCGAGAGCCCGCGCTGGGAATCGAACCCGGGACCGCCGAAACCAGTCAGTCGCTAAACCAACTGGGCTACGACGAGTCGTACATATTAATACACACTAATTCCCAATGATCGAGTATGTGAATAAAAATGACCAAGATCGTAAAAAATAAATTTGTAGACACATGTGTATTGGTAAATTAAACAATTCACTTAAAACGTAGACTCACACAGTGGGTGAATGAAACCCAGAGCGTCACAGCATTGGCACGGAGCCTAAAAACGACCGGGTTCGCCAGTGAAACAAGTGGAGGACATTATGAGAAATTTCCGTTATTTATTCCTGAATTCAGGTCGGAGTAATGGTTGTGGTGGTTGAGTGAGCGAGTGAAGATTGACTGAGAGCAAGCGCACTTTGTATTGTTGTGAGCGATGGATGAATGCAACAAGAGAAAGGCGAAAAATAAAAACTGCCAACAAACAATCTCCTGTGATTGGCACCATAACATAGCTGAATGATACAACGATTTACTGTCAGAGAATATATTTAAGCGCTAGTTGAATGGGAATGGGATGTTAGGACTGTGACTGTTAGGTCAGTCAAATGCAAATGAATGTGAAGTTTTGTAGTGCGCTCCAGGTGGCGATAGTGCCTGGCCTTGAGTTGCCACCAACATGGGTTCCAACCATTGTTTTCGAGATTCGTTGAGTACATGGTCACGTTTTTATTTTGTCCCCACTGTATCAAGACCCGCACATCTCCCCACTACGTTCGCAGAACTAATAAGTTGGAAGGTGACACGCAAAGAACCTGAGGCATAAAAGCTCAGGTGATATACACGAAAATGTTCGGCAGGAAACATCCTGTTCGACCTAACAGTGAACGCCCCCCCCCAGAATTAGGCAGATAAGACCAAAGTTTTTCCTTGCTGAATAGGGCACTTAATATTTGACTCAGAAACGCAGATACACGACGCCACTAGGTAATGACATCCGACGAAAGGGTGCTAGATTTTCAGCTGCTCACTCACCCGGTCACTCTTTGCTCTACTCGTTGGATATAACGGGGGGAAACAAGTAGAAACAGGAATTTGTTCCTACCCTTGATTGGAATTCCCCCGTCGCCGTCAGCGCGGATTGACAGATCGATCGAATTGGGCGTTGTCTTCAGTACGCTCATGAATGGTGGCGGTGGAGGCGCTATAAGTAAAAACGAAAAAAATAACACTTTTTCAAAAAATAATTTACATATGTAAACAGTCAGGAGCAATGATTATACAAAATAAAATTTTCACAATAACAACCAATTTGGCAGCTACGCATCTCACTCTAAAATAAAAGTTTCACAGGTACATAATTTCCTATTTTATATATTGTAAAAAATGCAACAATGAAATTGTACTAAAAGATAGTATATGTAAATGTTTATATGTAAATGCAAAATATCGTATGAGCGTTGCGTTGGTCGCATGGGTTGGGAGTACGCTCCCCTCTCCCACGACCCCGAAAATATCCCCCACCCATGCGATCAAGATCCTCCGGTCTAAATGTGGCATAAGAACATATCCATACATTCATTGAAGCCTTCGAGCCCTCAATATGGACGCTCAAAAAATATCGTTAGGTGGTTCACACACACACACACACACACCACTGAAACCAAATAGGCGGATTTACTGAACAAATCCAGCGAATAGACAGTACCTTGTGTACCTACAAAACCAATAATCCGGCAACTATGGCTATTACGTATCCAGAAAACAGACCACGAAGCGATTTATTGCCATTAGCGGGACCTGACCTTGCAGGCTGATGCAACGAATTGACTGGGTGAACATTCTGCATTTTGTCAAATTAACTCGAAATGATATCTCGCAACAACAAAACTACAAATAAACCCAGCATAATAAGCTTCGATATTGTCGCTAAAAGTTTGGCAATTTATTATAAAATTGTACATAACTTCGTTGAATTTGTTCCTCACACTGCATATAGAAATGTAAAAAAGAATTTCGTTTTTTAAAAGCTTGCGTTGAAAAATAATTTATATATTGAGTGTCTTAATAAACATGAATAGCAGTATCTACGTATTGTAATGAAGCGTTTGAAGATGAAACACATATTATGGGACCATTCGATTTTCATTGTATTTAAATCATTTTAATAGCTAAGTAAACTAGAAAACGGAACTAATTACTAATTACTCGTAAATTAACTCGACAATAGCTACTTCTTCTGCGAATGACCGTAAATAGCGAGAGCCGATAAAACCTTGACAAATAATGGACAAGATATATTGTCCACAAGCTGTTTATACTCAAATATTTGTTGCTTCATGGGCTGATGGCGCTAGCAGATGGCTCACTGCGCCACATGTGTGACTAGCTATTGTATACTCGAAATATGGGCAGATGGAAAATCGAATGTACCGATCATCTAGATTGTGACTCCGAAAGTCAGGATATCCAATCTTTTCTCAAGAAAGTTTGCAGAATACATCGTGAGAAAAGCATGGCGCGGTGTAGCCGCCGTCAAATATCATCGATAGGAACAGTCATAATCGTGAGTTTCGCCTTATTAAAAAAACAATATATCTCTCATAGACCAACAAATGCCCTACAAATTAAGATGACTTAATGTGGTTCCACTTTTATTTTGGAAATGTTGTGAATTCAATTGAAAGTAAAATAGTGTTGGATTATAGACGCAATTAACGATCTCAAGAGATTACAATATGTACCCACAAGCAGCCTCCAAGAGAGGGGCCTATGGCGGGGGTCGAACGACCAGTTGTATCTGAGATATTTGTTAAGGAGGTCCAGAATTAGAACTACAACCCCCCAGGAGGCGACCTGGTAATTTTGCCTATAACGGAATTATTATAATCCAAGCTGGTAACTACTAATTTCAAAATTGTTGGTAAAAATAAAATCATTCAAAGCAGAATTTCAATTTATTATACAACTTGTACTTTAATAAATTGCAATTTTTCAACAGTTGTATTGCTCGCCGATGAGCCGATAAGGGCCGATAAACATGACAATTATAGTCATATCACTCAGTGATCAATGTCGAAGGACAAATGTGTAATGTCATCAACTTCTTTCAGCTGATTCTAACAAATGTACAACTGACGGATCCCCAAACCATAAAGCAAGCCCCAGTGGAACCGGTGACTCTGCAGTCGTTCGCCAGCCTCCTTGGCTCAAATGCTATAGCATTCCTGGACAATCGTGGTCGCACCTACCAGAAACTGTTTACACCAGTACAGTATAAGTATGCCGGCGACATTGTCAACGTCATCAACGCACCGAACAACGTCCTGCTTGAAAAACTAAATTACCTAGCCAGCAAGATATCAATTAGCGAAATAAATAATTTTGCAGTATTGCTTAATAACATCGCAATTGGCAATATTCAGGTCATACGTCGGTCAGATAGAATGCGACTGATGCTGACAAGAAATGAGGCAGAGAGAGTTAGATGGTTCCTGACTGTCGCTCTCAAACGGTTTAATAATGGAAATGGAAATGGAAAAACAGCTAGCACAGAAATGGCGGTAGTAATCACGCCAAGACAATCCAACTTCTTAATAGAAATCTTGAACCTGTTGCTTAACGGACAAATTTCGTTGGTGGATCGCCAGCAACGCCTTATCAAATTCCCGGACTTCATCAGCGGTAATCGAGTGAGACAAATGATCGTGACTTTGCAAACGGTAGCACAACAGGGTGGACAATTAGTTCAATCTGGAGGACAATCGAGTCTACGAGCGCTAAGCTACAATGAACTAATGTTTCTAATCAATCTCCTAAAGCAAATAGGTTCTCAAAACTATATTATCAAAAGCAGGATACCATCTTTCAAATTGAGAACTCGACTAAACAATGCAGAAATAAATGAATTAACAACTAAACTTACGGCGGCAGCAAAAGTTTTAAATCAGGGATCAGGGCGCGAATCACAGGTCTCCACTATCTCACAGCAACAAAACAGCAAGGAAAACAACTTACTATTGATTGTTGACGATCCCGAATTTAGAAAGTCAATAACACCGGATAAAGAGAAACTGATCAAAAGAATATTTACAGAAATATTGAAAGGAGTCCAAATGGTTTCACAAACATTGAGACAAATGTTTAACAGCCTGCCCCCCGAGGTGATAAAAGATGTAAGAATCATATTAGAAAAAATTCTAAAAGGAAAGATCAGGATTGTTGACAATAATGGATCAGAAGTAAACATCTCAGCACAAATGCCACAAATTGCAAATGCAATAACATATGTTATATCAACAATTAAGCAATCAAAAGCCCCCAGTTCCTCAAGAACTGACAGTGAGTCACAAGGCAGCTCCACATCACAATATTCAGACACACTGCAGAATAGCTTATATAATGACAACTTACAACTAACAGGAAATGATCCCGAATTAAGAAAGTTCATAACACAAGATAAAATAAAAGTGATCCAGGCAATATTAAAAGTAAAAGGTAACCAAAATTCAGGACAGACTTTGACACAACTTCTCACAAGCCTACCTCCAGAGGTGAGAAACAATGTAATAATCATTTTGGAAAGAAATCAAACAGGCCAGATCACGATTCTAGGAAAAGGTGGGTCACCAGTAAACATTCCATCTCAACTTGCAAATGTCATAACAAATGAAATATTAACAAACAATCAATCTAAAGAATCAAATTCCCCAGGAACGGAACATGAGTCACAAGGAACCTCCAACTCACAATATCCAGCAACACTGCAGAACAGCTTAAATAGTGACAACTTACAACTGACTGCTGATGATCCCGAATTAAGAAAGTTAATAACTCAAGATA